>LPNX010244276.1:308018-320161 GCA_001517045.1 Pseudotsuga menziesii
CCGGGGAAGAGTTCCAGCCTAGGGCAGAGTTCTAGCAGAGGGCAGAGTTCCAGCCAGGGCACATTGTCCCTCACAGGAACTCTGCCCTGATTGGAACTTTGCCCTGGTTGGAACTCTGCCCGGGCTGGAACTCTGCCCCACTTGTTGGAACCCTGCCCTTGATGGAAACCTGCCCTTGTTGGAACTATGCCCTGGATGGAACTTTGCCTCGGTTGGAACTCTGCCCAGCTGGAACTTTGACCCAGCTGGAACTCT
The DNA here is from genome assembly GCA_001517045.1 of Pseudotsuga menziesii. Lineage (NCBI taxonomy): Eukaryota > Viridiplantae > Streptophyta > Pinopsida > Pinales > Pinaceae > Pseudotsuga > Pseudotsuga menziesii. Next base: position 308,274 of record LPNX010244276.1, read on the forward strand.
GCCCAGGGCAGAGTTCCAGCCAGGGCATTCAAGCTGGGGCAGAGTTCCAGCCGAGGCAGAGTTCCAGTCAGGGCATGCATGCCGGGGCAAAGTTCCAGCCGGGGCATGCATGCCCAGGGCAAAGTTCCAGCTGGGGCATGCATGCCCAGGGCAGAGTTCCAGCCGGGGACCAAGCAGGTTGATGCATGTAGGGTTCCTGGGTTGGTGTGTCCATTCTCTGCTTCGGCTGGAAATCCTCCCCGATTGGAACTCTGCCTCGGCCAGGGCATAGTTCCAGTCAGGGCATGCATGCCGAGGCAGAGCTCCAGTCGGGGCAAAGTGGGAATTTTATAGGAAATGACCAAAAAATTAACTCCTCCCCTATAGCAATTTTCTACGATAACAACCACAATCATGGTGCTGACCAACAGATTCTTATTTCTGCATCTGTTTTTGCAAAATCATTGTGACTGGAAACAAAACAATAATTGTGACATTCAATCCAATCCAAATAATCTTGAAAGTGTCTAACAAACAATACGCATGAAGTCAATGTACCGAGTCCCAATGTGAAAGAGCAACTAATAAATTGTTTAATATTAGCCAATTATACAAATCTGAAAAAGCTTCTGAACATCTTAGAGCTTCTCATCTAGTGAAAATGTACACATCTCTGTCAAACTCCTGCTTGTTGCTCCAAAATTGATGAACATGACATTATATCAGATAGAAATCTCCCCCATGACTTATCCAATATTATCCCACTGATTGACTTCCATGACCATGAGCCTAAGTATTTTAACAATGTTTTTCTAGCAGCAGATAAAGGAAACCTTCTATGGGATGAAATTAATACCGTTATCACCATTTTTTATGCTTATGAGAATCTTGAGAGACACTTATAGCCTAAAAATGGAAATGGCCACAAATAGCATAAAAATGGGGATACAAAGCACTTCAACCTTAATCAACTAAACTTAATTTGTCCAAGAAATCTAAAACACAGATAGTCATAAATCTCAGCCAACGACCTTTTTACAGGTCACATAATTATGTTTGTGCTCAAAATCTTTTTGGAAGTCAAGACATTTTTTCTTGTGCAACAACTACCCTCATATCTTAACGACCCTATCTATAAGAATCTGTCCAATAATTAATTTTGTAGAATGCACCTCCCCTACTAAGCTGTAGAATGCATCTCTTCTTCGGTGCAATAAAAGTGATATGCCATGCATTGGATATATGCATTTTGCATCATATCAAATTGGGAACGGTACCAAAACTTCGAGCCCTATTTGAAATTTCATATTGACACATCTTTACTGTAAATCTGAAATTCTTACCTAAAATAATCTCTCGTTCTCATTGAGAATAAGCTCGGAAGGGTCTCTACCCTAGCCCTAACAAGGTGGAAGAAATATCTCAATTTTTTTAACATTGTGGAAGAAATATCTCCATCAATTGATATAATGGTTGATCATGTTTGAATTGATACAATGGTTGATCCAAACAGGAGACTCGTCTTTGATGGATCACTCTTGGCCTAACCCTGACCACGAACTAGCTTCATAGGTGTTTTTCCTTGTTTGACATGGATTGTTTTTTTTGTGTATATCTCCGTTGTGCTCAAATTCCGTTGAATTTTGCACTGATTTTACTTTTAAAAACTTAATTTGATAGGTTTTGCACTATTTTTCAGAAAAAAACAGAATTTCCCTTTGCATCGAATAGCCCAAATTTTCATCTTTGTCCTTAACTTATTTGGAGTCAACAGGAAATGGAAAAATTCTGCCCCGGTTGGAACTCTGCCTCGGCTGGAACTCTGCCCCGGCTGGAACTCTGCCTCGGCTGGAACTCTGCCTTGGTTGGAATGTTGCCAGGGGCAAGGTTCCGGTCGGGGCAGAGTTCCAGCAGGGAAGAATTCCAATCAGAGCGGAGTTCCAGTCGGGGCATAGTTCCAGCCAAAGCAGAGTTCCAGCCGAGGCATGCATGCCAGGGCAGAGTTCCAGCTGGAACTTTGTGAAGACAGCTATTTGATGGCATAATGGAAATGCTTGAGTTTCTATTTTGTCAATTTCTTCTTGGTATCTGGTTGATCTTTTTGGTTCGTTGATCTCTTTCTTGTTTCACTTATATGGTGGTTTGAAACCTCGTTCATGGCCCATGAACCCTAGAAGCTTCAATGAAAGCTTATAGCCCTTGATCTTCAACATGGGGCTATTTTGTAAGACATATCATAATGATCCCGCAAGAGGTCCCTCTGTGGAATTGGAACCTGAATGATGTCCCTTATTTTTCTAGATTGTGCCTGGGTGGACTTCGAAGATGCCTTCATGATTGTCTTTATGAATATTCATAGACCTTGGAGAAATGCCCTCCGAAGTTAATTGCCACCAGCACAGAGACTCAACGAATCTTTGCCCTTTATCACTAGTTATTCACTATGCAATAATCCAGTGGCTAGGAATACCCTGAAACAACACCGGGATCTGGTAATAGGAACGTCTGCATTATACAAAAGGGTATAGTAGCATTATGAATATGTAGTTGGAAAAATTAAGAAATGCCAAATGGTTATTTATGTTTCTGTTATCTATTCTAACCTAAGAATTTTATATTTTAATATTTTAAAAATCTGTTAATATCCAAATATCTAAATAAGGTCATATCCACTCAGACTACTTTCTTAGGTCTCCTGAGTTAGAAACAACATTGGGATTATTAGTCTTTTCTTAGAATTACAAATGATGCAATCTTGGTGTTAATATTGTTCCTTTCCCCAATTCTTAAAGGGTTCTAGCTCAATGGAAGAGCGCTTGCTTTACAAGCAAGAGGTTGAAGGTTCGATTGCTTCGTGCCCTAATGATATTGTAGTAATGATATTTAAAAAAATATATTTTATTACGATTTATTATGGCTACGAGGGGGGTTCTAAACTGACTTCTACGTTGGTAATGTTGAATGGGTAAAGTTCCAGTCGAGGAAGAGTTCCAACCGGGGCACAGTTCCAACCAGGGCACAGTTTCAGCTGGGGCAGAGTTCTAGTTGGAGCAAGGTTCCAGCGGGGCAAAGTTCCAGTCAGGGTAGAGTTACAAACATGATTAGGGGCATCTTTTCCACAATTGTGTCCTCTGAACAAAGTGATTTTTTAGAAGGACGCCATATTCATGATGCAATAGGGATTACCCAGTAAGCTTTACACAAATTCAAGATGAAGAACTTGTCTGCATTCATTATTAAATTGATTTCTCCAAAGCATATGACTGGGTCAATTGAACCCCCCCTCGTAGACACTTACGAGGAAAGTTCAAAACCCTCGTTAAAACTCCATATTACAAACCTTTGGGGGTGATTATAAACCTCCCTCATAGAAACTGTGACAGAGAGGGTTTTGAACCCCCCTTGTTGTAACATACAAGGTCAATTTTGAACCCCCTCATAGTGATGTACAAGGTCAATTTAAATCCCCCTCATAGTGACATATGAAGGCAGTGTAGAACCCCCCTCATAGCAACATACAAAGACGGTTTGAAAACCTCTATAGCCATAATAAATCATAATAAAACATATTTTATTAAAAACCAATATTGTTATATCATTAGGGCATGGAGGAATCGAACCACCAATCTCCTGCTTGTAAAGCAGGCGCTCTTCCATTGAGCTAGAACCCTTTAAAAATTGGATAAATGAGCAATATTAACACCTAAATTGCATCATTTGTATTTCTAAAAAAAGACAATAAGATCTAAATACAACCATGCTTAAAATCCAATTGATATTTCCAAAAGCAACCATGCTTAAAATCCAATTTATTTTTCCAAAGAATGTTGTTACATATGCATCTTTGTTATACATTTATGCAAAGGTTGGTGGGAGGGATGAGGTAGCTAGATAGAGGTCAAGAATAGTTTGCATACATTTGTTGTTGAGGATAGGTCACACTTTCAAGCAGAAAAAAATATGTGCATTGTTTGAAAGTTTGTAAAACAGATGAAGAGAGCAGGGTATGTCCCTGACATGAATTTTGTAGCACATGATATGGAGTAGCCTTCTAAGCAAAACACATTCTACCATCACAGTGAAATTTGACCATTGCTTTTGGACTTATGGTCTCACCCCTTAGGTAAACCTTATTAGGTGTCTTTAATGTCTCAAGGAATAATACTGGGGCGAACCTTCAAGGTCCTCCAGCTACATAATAATATTCTGCTGAATGAAAGGAATAGCGAGGGTGGCTGAAGACAGACTGGACCACTAAAAAGAGCACCCCAGCAAGAAGTTCAGATACAGCTGAATAAAGAGAAAGAGCATATACCCTTGTTCTGCTGAAAGGAAGGAATTGACTCGGTTTACAAAATACAAAGGAAGAAGTAAGAAAGGCATCAACATTTTATTTAAGATATTTCTCATCTGTGTTGTGTGCGACAATGTTGCTATATTCCAATAGGTATTAAATTATTAATAGAGTGATTAAGAAAGATATATGTTGACAATTTATCTAGGTTGCTTGGGTTTCTCTCTCTCTCTACATATTATCCCCAGGCTAGCATTTTAAGCAATACATTTCTTACAAATTATCACACATACGATAATAAAACACCTACAGAATAATACTATATGTACTTTGCAACAACCACATTATCAAATTTATTAGCTCCATTTCATATTTCCTTCGAAACACACCCTAAAAATTATGGGCAGTATCTATAATCTCAGTAAGTGACCTACAGCAAGCTACAAGAATTTTAGACAGTGTTTTAGTTGGAAATAGTATCAGAAAAACCCTCTTATAACCCAAAGCAGTGGTGAAATGATATCAACAGCAGTAAGTAAGTGGTCATACCCAACAACAAGATAGTCTTTCTATGGTTGAATGCTTCATATGGTTAGATCCTATCCATAGTCCAACAGATGTACTGGTACACATTGATTAATAGTTTCCCTATTACGGTCAAACCCTTGTTCTAAAGACCATGTATGGGTCACCTCTTATCCATAGACCCTTGGGTAAATAGCCATGATGTATGCTGGTTTTCTAGAAGAGACACCTAGATATGGCATATCTCCAGTTACTTTGTTACAACCAACATTTTTGGGTTCTTTTGCAACTTGACCAGATTTTTTCCAGGCCAACTAAGTCATCTTAAGAACCCAACAATCTTGTCCACTGCACCTGAAAATAATCATATCTTGCTCTTCAAAGATAATCTCAACCTTCTCTTCACAATTTTTACTTTATCCAACATTTTCTAACTAGCCTTCTTGAAGACAATCATCAAGTTGGACAGACCCAACATTATAAATATATAATTGCTTCAACTAGACTCCAAAAATACCTCTTCTCACCAAACATAAAAATCTTTATAGGCTTATTGTGATAAAAACAAACTTACAGTTTAAAAATGTTAAAACTGAATTTAGCTAAAAGACCATGTGAACCTGGACATTTCCATCCCATACCCACATTCTTGGGTTTAATATGTTTTAGGTACCTAAAAAAATTGTCTCTGACAAGTTTCAAAGAAATTAAAAAATTTAAAAATACCTTTGGAGACATCTGCCCCACACTCTTATGCCTACACTACAACACAACATCTACCAATTGTGCAAATTGTTGCTGCAAAATGTCAAGATATATCCTGCTCTGGTCTTTTTGATAGTTCTAAATCCCACAGGCCTTGCACCTTATACAACACAAAATCATGGTTGTTGCTCTATTGTTCTTGTTGTATTCAAGGGTCTACAATAACCATGTTTTTTGTTCTTCTCTCAACATTTGTTTCTCAGGATTCCACAAATTCGTCAGAAGTCTAGCAGTTTGCGAATCTTCTTCATTTCTCAAGCTCACATCTCATTGGGTGTCAGATTGATGCTCTAGACATCTTTTTTTTCTTTTCAGGCAGTTCTTTTCTTTCCTGCTCTATTCAACTACAATAAACTGGGCTTAAGGATAGCGTTACACTTGAACCCTGAGCTTTTGCGGGTCAAAATTGAGGAAGAAAAGAAATGTGATTTGTAAGACTATGCTTGTTTCTTCCCCTTTGTTTTATTTGTTTTATTTTTTATGGTTGTGCAGACCAAGGTTGTCTGTGAAACTGTAATATGGTGGTTTTCAGGACTGCAGAGAACAAAAATTCAATCACATGACAAAAGGCACACAGAGGACATAGTGTTTGCAAGAAGGATGAGCTTCATCCTAGTTTTTCTTTAAGCCAACCGTACAAAGTGTTATCAATCCTTACAATATGTACAAATATTAAGTTGTAGATCAGTATGATGGTTGTAGAACCATTCTTGCTATGTTAATGGGCAATAGAATTTACTCTACAACTTCTGGCTGTTGCATGTAATTATGTATACCTTCTTTGTGCACTTGCCTATAAACCTTAAAGCACAATCTTCTGTGATCACATCTGCTATTTCCCACAAGCCTCAATGTCAGCATCGGCAAGTGCACTAAAACTTCCATATCCATAAGCTTGTCCTTTGCAGATCAGCTTGAATTTGCAAACCACCTTTGTGGCTCCTGCAAAATTACCATTTGCATCATTTGCAAATATCCTCCTTGCAGTATCTGAAACACCTGCTGTCAAACCTGCAACCTGCAAGCACCAACAGTGGATCTGCACTCTTTGTTGCAATATCTTGAAAGGTAGTTTGTAGTACCGTGAGCTCCCACGGACTTCTCAAAGCAAACTACATGCTTAGACTGAACATTGTAAATATTTAGATTGCCTATTGACAACAATGAACTTTATTCATATTGTAAGTACTATATATATCATGGGGCAAAAACTCCTTGGCAGGCTGGAAGAGAACTTCATTACCCTGCAGTATAAATCCAATGCTACAGTAAACAATAATACAAGAAACGATTTTTACAAGAAAATGGGCATGCTCTTTCCTAGTGCATTTCCTAAAGCTCTTACTATAAACTTCATAAAAATCGATGTCAAAGTAACATTTTATCTGATATTTCGATGAGCAAGAATCCTCCTTGACATATGCTAACATTTTTATCTCTAGTTTTTATACAGCCATTCTTTGAAGCATTGAAAGCTCTCACCGGTGCCATGATATCCATGCCATGGATTCCAACATAATATATTTCTGCTAGTTGTACAAAATCATATACCTAAAAAGAAATTAGAAATACACAACCAGCTTAGTTATCTAACTGACTTCAGTTGAAACCCTAGGGCCTGCACAATTTGAAAACTTTTGTGAATTTTGAAAAGTGCATACAATAAATCTATGCAGCGGGTAACTGCACTGCCTAAAGTAGTCATGTTAAACAAGCATGTACCTTATCTCTACACCGCCCACTAATTATTGCAGTTGGAAAATATCTTGCAACTTCTTGAACTGTGGAACGCATCTGGAAATAGCAAGAATTGCATTTTGGAAAATTATACACAGGAAAATAGATAACTATCATTGAGTGGGAGAAAACTTATATTGATTAAGCTATCAATAGGTACCGTGTCAGACATATACGCCCGCTCAGGATCCTCTACGATAGGAGAAAGTGTCCCATCATAATCTAAAAAGACTACAATATGCTTGCCTTTTGCTGCACTCATCATCTGCTCAAACATACCCAAAGCTGAAGGATGATCCACCTGCAATATAGCATGACGTTTCTAGATTTAAAAATACAGCCATAAATTTTGTAATAGGGAAATCGGCGAAATCAATGTCATAACTCCTTCAAATATGTAGAACTCTTTATTAATTGATAATAAAAATACTAATTTTACCATCCATGAACTATAAGCTGTATCTGCCATGTCCAGACGAAGTTCATCATGGTTGAATCGACTAGCCAATCTAATGTCTTCACTAAGATCTGAAGCTTTCATAGCATCAACGCAGTTGTCATTCTCGATATTGTTTGGAAATAATTTTCTCCGATAACTTGATGTGGAACTTGAAGACTGTGACAATGTTGACGCTGAAAATGAGACTGCAGGTGTAATTGGAAAAACAGTGGACAAAGAAGATAAGCTTAACCCCGGTTTTGCCAAGGATGAAGATTCTGCTAGCACCACAGTGCGCTTAGAACCCAATGCCATGCCACAAGGGAATCACCCTTGAACTCTATTGCGCAAAGAGTAGGAACAAGTTCAGTTGTATATGCCAGTCCAGTCATGACATTCTCAAGGGGTATCATTGTGATAGAAACATGCAAAAATATACAAACTGCATTAGCAACTTTTGCTTCTGTACTAGATGGCTCCTCATTGGAATTAGCACATTCACCAAAACATGGCACGTCTCCATATAGAAATCTCACAAAATATAAGTCAATTGCACTACGAATTTGCTTCTATAAATCCTTGCTCAGTATTATCTGATCCTGACGACAACCTGTTTCAGATTTGGGAATTGCTTCCATAGAAATGGAATGGACAAAATTTGTGCTGGAAAACTCAATTGCATATTGTGATCACTGTAGATAAGCTTCTGAGCTCTATTGGAAGCAAGTCTTGTAAGTAAATAGTCTATCCCAAACACTTCGTTTCTAGCGATGATGGTTTGAATGCCCTGCAGGCTGAGGGTCAGCTCGCGGAAATGTCTGCAAAATATAGTCCATAGTGTTTCCAGCCTGAGTTGAGCACGATGTTTTGATGCACAGCCTGTAGAGAACAAAAGGCAAAACATTTTACTAAAAATTGGTTGCTGGTTGCAGGGGCGATCGTCGGGCGGGATCGGGTTTGAATTCGAGATGCGAATTAAATGAATGGATGGATGAACAGAGGGAGACGGACATGGACGTTGATGACAATGGAAAGAGGATGAACGGGGCCGCAAGGAGGGTGTGTGAACCGAGGCCGGCGATGGAGATAAAAGCCGGAACGGTGGCCGGAGGGCCGGCGCGACGATTGCCGCCGGGCAAAATTGTCGCGTCGGTAGCTTATGGAAATGCATTGATTAGTTTGGTTACTTCATTGATGTGTATAGAAGTATTAGCTAAACTGATATAATGCCATAGTAGGTTGTATTAGAACTATCCCTTTACTCATGTGCATATTATACGGACTATCATATACAGTTACTAATACAAATAAGACATCTTTGGATACCAAGTAAATCTTATATCTTATAACCATAAGAAATGGGCTTTGTACTATCGGCTAACACCAATGTTACCAGTAGCATGTGCCAATTAACCGTATGGGATATGACAAACCATATTAAATTAAGGGAAATAGGTTGTATGCATATGTATCGAAGGAGGTGATTCATAACATGTTGTATACTAGTTGATTTGATTATGTGTACTTTGCAAATTATTTCCGAAATTGTGTGCATTTTGTTGGGCAGAGCGAGTGGCTATCTCGGGATCTCTATTGTTATTTTCTTGGTGTTTGTGCAGACCGCATGTGGAGATATATATGGGATTATCCCCTTCATACCTCAGAGGTCTCTGGGATTCATACCTAGAATGGTGGGCACAACGAGCAATAGGCATGGCTTGTTAAAGCAAATTTCAGGCCCCCCCCAAATATTTTGTTCCTTGCATCGTATGTAGTCTTGCAAATTGACCGGTGTTTAGAGTGTTCCAGATTGGTGTGCTAATTCCTAAAATAAATAAACATTGCATTTGTAGGCAGCTGATTGTGTTTAGGGGATTCATCCTCACTTCTTAAATTTTATTAATTTTGAATAATACATCGAAGACAACTTTTAACGTACTGAAATTTATTGTTTTTAGAGGATAAATATAATAATTTTATTGTTTACCTACTTCTAGTTGTATTACAAGGGCCATTTCCTTTTCAAATATATATTTTTTGTTTTTTTAATTGTATGTTGTCACTGTTTAATTCGGTTGGCTTCGGCTAAGTAGCAACATCTATTTCACTACTGATAGATAAATTTGGTTAAATGAGGTTACAATTTATCTTTAAAACTCTACTTGTGTCTTTGCACAACAATTTGACAAATTTTCTGTTAACATCTTAATAATGGTTTTTGTAGGGAAGTGCCTCCTTTAAACTCAAACAAAGGCTTGACAATAGATCCTAAGAGGCTCGGCTCTACAAGAATCCTACTATTGTAGGAAAAATGACCCACAAGGGGCAAATAACTGAAAGGATAAGATGTCACAACAGGGGTATTTTTCCATTGGAATCACCCACGAATCACCCAAGGATTGGATCTAGCCCTAACTGCTTATTCATGACTCTAAGGCAATCGAACCTTGGTAGTTGGCATGACGTCTATCCTAACTTGTGAACCACAAGCTCATCAACTTATGTCAACGTTAAGTGTTATTAAACATGACAAATTGGATTGAAGTTTATTCATTAGTTAAAATAGTGGAGAACCATCAATGGTGGCTTGTGTGGCTTGTGAGGTTGGGTGAAATCACGTTTACACACACACACACACACACACACTATTTCATCCTTAACACTCTTACCAATACATAGTAGAGATGTTTTCCTCGACTGCTAAAATCCGAGGAGGAGAGTGATAATTTGTTGTTTGCCAATAATTGGTCCTTGTGGTCTTCATCTTGAAAGCCCTGGTGAAGGGTTCTTCAGTTGTATTCAACAATGGTAAGTTATGAATCACCATCACTACACTTTCTTTAACTTCGGTGATTCATATATGTCCATAGCACTTGGACTTTTTTTTCGCAAATCAAAATATATGATGCAAAAGACTCTATGTTATAACATACGAATTATAACATAATGACAAAATCTCTCACCTCCTAAAATATCCTAAATGTGTAAGGGAATGAAAAAAAAACTAAATCTAGTTAAAGAAAAAAAAACATTATTAGATAAAAAATAAAAAATAAAACAATAAACTCAAACAAAACAAAAAATAAAAATGAAACAAATAAGTCTAGGGATACATTGTAAAGAAGTTTACATTTAAAAAAAAGCAAAATTGGAAAAAGAAAAAAAAAATCATAATGGAGCCTGCCTCATTCTATATTGAAATTATGAAAACTCCAAAAATTATTTTAAAATAAATGAAACAAATAAAGCTAAGTAAAGATACATTGTAAACAAATTTACATTAAAAAAGAACAAAAATAAAACAAGTGGAATAAGCAACAAAGTTGCTTAGTACCTGCCTCCTAAGAAGAGATTGAAAATATATAGCAATAGGATAATTTTGCTATAAAAATATATGATAAAACAAATATAATTACAATTTGAAAGAAATTAAAACAAAAATGAATTAAAAAATGTCCATTTAAATATTATATAGGTTATTGCAATGTAGCATAAAACAAGCATATTCAAGCTTCCTTACATACTTCTAGTAATATTCTTGACTTATCTTATAAAAATATGCAAGTTTCTTTATAGACTAGCATAAATAGGAAATGAGAAATAATAGCTTATAAGACTATAAATTAATATCATTGTTGTGAGAATAGTTTATCCTACCCATTGGTACCTCCTTTCTCCTATAACATATTATAATTTAAAAGAAAATTATAAAACTTGTAATTCAACACGTGATGTTCCACATCAATCCATTACATAAGGATAGTGGAATTTAAAGCAACGTTTTGAATGATTAAGATGCTAGTTTCTAAGCATATATTGTAATCTAGTGTGGTTAATAATTTGGAAGAATATCCTAGTTTATACTAGAGGATGCACTTTGCTTCTAAAAGTGGGATGGTTATTATTTGGTATAAACCCATCACATAATTTATAAGTGGAATAGGTATTATGTGGCATAACCCATCACCATATATAAAATTTTGGCTCGGTTCTATTATTTAGTTATAATTTACAAGTGGAATAAGTATTATGTGGCATAACCCATCCCCCTATATATATAAAATTTTGGCACGGTTCTATTATTTGGTATAATACCCATCACATAATTTATAAGTGGAATAGGTATTATGTGGTATATAACCCATCCCA
>LPNX010244276.1:320373-366577 GCA_001517045.1 Pseudotsuga menziesii
TAGGAGATGGACCACGTCGGCAGAGAACTGGGAAATGGACGACGTCGAGCTCTGCCGGTAGAGTACTCTCGTTTACGGTCATATATCCTCCTCTCTTTGGAGAAGATGCCTTAATCAATACAGGCTTGCTCAGCATAATGATTGAAGCTGTGCAGAATTAACCAACGTTCAAGATACAGGTTAAATTTGTCATTTGGTCGTAGGTTTGGAATTATTTCAAGTTTCCCTTGTGATATCTCATTCCTTCATCTCCTAGCTGCAAGTGCAGGCTTAGGAAGCATGAAGAATCCATTGAAATATTGAAAATGGCACTCGCTATGTGCATCCATGGGAAGGTTTTTGAGCTGGATTTTGGAGCCTTTCAACATGAGAATGCATTGAACTTAGGAGGTATGCGTTCACATGATATGATAATATATTTGAGCGTTGACGCTATTGCAGCTCAATATGTGCATCCCAACAACCTTATCTTTACCATAGTATGAGGCAATAGATGTCAGACCGAGTTGTCAAATGTTTTTGACTCGTCATTACATTTGCATGGATAGTGCAAGATGGTTTGGTCCTATTGGTCATGCAACATGGAATTGATGTATTTCCTGCACTTGTATGGATATAAATGAAAGACTCTTCATGTCAGGGAATGGGAACTTGTTTATATTAGAAACTCTACACAAATATCTCGAGTCTCGACCATCTTATTTTTATTTGTTGTGGTAGCGCTCTGCGAAGAAGGTCGATAAGCAGGCAACGACAGTTGTTGTGCATGAGGACGAGGACGAGTGTTCAGAGAATAAGTGGCCTCGTGTCTTTTGAGTAATCTGATATGTCGCGTTGTGCTCTGTGGAGCATTAGCGTTATTATTTATATGCGTTTTGAATGGCTTTGCAGGAGCTCTGATCATTATACTCTCGCCAAAGGAATCCAACAACGTTCAAGGAACGAATATTACCCCTCACAAAGGTACCACCCAACTCGATAGTTTCTTAGTTTTTCATTTTTCATGGTTTGCAATTTTCCAATGTTCGTCATCAAATTGGAGACTGGAATGCATTGCAAGCTTCTGTGGCAGTTTTTTCTGCATATACTTCTAAGTTTTTTGAGCTTCGTGTAGTGTAGTTCTCGGCCCGAAAGATAATGGAACAGCAGGTAATTATAAGGATGGTTGGAAGCTAAGTCATGCTGGATTCTCTTACAAACATTATGTTAGCTCTAGAATTCATGGTCAATCCAAGTTTTGTGCATTGGATTTTTAGATTTCATGCTTCTTCTGTTTGTGCTGGCGTTCTGCCTTTCAAAATGGGTTGTTGTTTTTTTGTTGTTTCATGGTATGCATTGAATCCTACGGTTTAGGTGCTGAGTCTAGGAATAGTTGTTCTGCCGAAATTACCCAGTATTTGCACTTTCCCAATATCATGGCAACAGCTTCAGAACAGAGTATCAGGTACTCGGTGACAGGGCCACAATGCTGAGTACTCCGTTGTCTCATCCCGATTTCCACCGAATTGCTGCAGTTCTGGACCAAATTTAGCACAACTTTGAGTTCATCTTGATAATGCCAGGTTTAGTTAGTCGTTACTAATTTGTCATGGGTTTACAATATATTCCACAGATTGATTCTGAAATTGACACAAACTCGCAGCCGTGGTGGAGTCAGATGTAATAAAATTACAGTTGTGATCATGGCCAGTGTCCAGGTTAGAGCTGATTTAATTTTTAATCTGTTGATCTGTAAATAGGTGAGAGATACCAAAACGCAGACTAAAAAGAAAACCAACACGTATTATATATATATATAATACTTGCGGTCATGAAACTAGTCGGCAACCCAGATCAGTGAGAAAATAATACGCATGCTTGCATTGTTCATATTGGGCTCAAATATTGTTTCAGAGAGATTGATTCTTCTTGATTTCTGTGTGCAGTAGAAGCATAATTGTGTGTCAATTTCCAATAATGTTGTGAATTAATAAAGATGATGCAACCATTCGCAGAATTCTATATGGCTGGAGAATACTGTGTTGTTTTTTCCCTTGTTTCCTTATCTTGGCTTCAGGCCAATTTCTGAATATAGCAGGCTGGATATTATTTTATGCAACCATCCATGTGTATTCTATTTTTTTTCTCTTAATTTTTAAACTCATGCATCCGAACGTATCTAACATTAATTTTGTTTCGCTAAGAAACACAGTAAAATACTGAATAGAATAGAGAAGCAGAAACGGTGAGGGCTTTTGTGTCTTAATTAAAATTAAAGCATCTGTTTAATTAATTAACGTGCATGGATTACATATTGTGCATGTTAAATTAATTTATTTACCAGGTCACTCTCTGGATTCTAGATACGTTAAATTATGGTTTCCTCTCTCCAGCGGTCTCGGGGCTGGCTGATGCAACTCCAATGCTCAGAATCGAAGAGTGTGACGCGTCATCCCAGGCAAAGGACCTATGACAAATGGCAAGGAAATCCTGCACGAATGGGACTTCTCATTGATTCGAAACTTCGAAGTGTCTATAGCTATATAACTGCACTGCTCAGTGTATTTTGAATATGTCTTTAGCACGATTGAAGTGGAGTAATATTTGCGAAGGAGGTCAGGCGCAGGAAATTTCAGAGAGAATAGAATAGAATAGAATGGAAGGAGGGCAGGAAGGTCCAACTCGTATACTGATGGGCGTGAACTAGTCCTCTCTGAAGGGGTACCCTCATCCTTCCATCAGCAGCAAAAATGCATTCGATTGGACCATCAAGAAACTCATCCGAAGCAGAGACAACCAAGACTTCAAGCTGCAAATTCTGCATGTACAAATCCCTGATGAACGCATGGCAATGGCGGTGGAAATGGGATGGGATATAAATTTTATTTTTTTAATTTTATATTATGATGTCATCTTGCCACATGTCGACTGAAATCCAGATACCAAACCCCAATGTTGACATCATCGCCTATCAACCAATCAGCTGCTTAGAAAAATAGATTTTTAACAAAATTAAAAAAAATATTTTGCAAACGCCAAAGTATCACTTAGGAAAACAGGTTTGATTTTTTAAAGAGGTGTCAAAAAACACCAGCTAATGCCCAAAGTCAACGGAGTTTGAAATCGAACGATTGCAATATACCAGCCGGAGGCAGGTATAAAAATAAAAATAAACTCATAATAAAACCTGTCTCATTCGATATTAAAATTATGAAAATGCAAAAAAATTATTATTTTAAAAACATTTTCCGATAATGTCTCTAACACAAAAAGATACTATTCCAAACAATTTTCAATCATTATAAGTTAAGTCTTAATACAAAACTTGAAATGGGCACCCAATCCATTGCTTGGAATGTTATAATTAGTTTATCATCTCTGCAATATACTATTACTAATAAATATAATATGGAGTTTCCCGTTTAATAAATAAATTCAGTTTAGGCATTTTTTCTTTAGCTAGTTTTTTTGTTTTTTGGTTTTTAATTATACTTTTAAATTTTAAAATCTTACTCTTTTTTTTCAAATTAATAATATATTTATTATTTATTTTTTTCTGAACTTATTAAAAACATAGATTAAGTTATATTATTGTTTGTTGTTGTATTATCTAGAAAATCCAAATTTTGCAAAATCCATAAAATATATGTTCTATAGATCTTAGTATTCTTAGCCATTAAAAGATTGAAAATATGAGAACTTTTAAAAGATTGCATTCATCAATATGAACCCTTTTTGCTATTATTGTTAATCAAATACATGTTAATGCATAGGGTATCCTTAGAATTGATACATTTATGCTTCCCTAGGGGAATGCATAAAAATGGCATGAAATTGCATTTGTTGTTGTGAACTTTTCTTTTACCTCTTAGTTTTAAGTAAACACATGTTAACTAATTGCACATCTTGAAATTTGAGGCATTTCTGCATTAGACTTGGACATGTAGGGAAATGGGATTGAGATTGTATATGTTTCTCTCGACCCTTTTGCCTCTTAAGGTGTTTTGTATTGTCATATGTTCTTTGTTTAGTGGGAGGGACTATGAAAATCTATTTAGTATGCAATGGGAACAAGTGGGTACAACACCTGCATATACACAATATCTTCTCTACATTGTGGCAATCCCTCAACAATTGGTGGCATGCCCACTGGGATTTGAACCTAGGTCACCGTGGTGGTAAGCACCCTCACTAACCACTATACTACAATAATAGCTGGAATTCCTTGATAAGGTGCATCTGAAGTTGGAAGTGGATCATCAACCCTCGATAGAGGGCCAACTCATGAATAGGTCGTCCAAAATTTCTTGCCTCACACCCTTGGATGCACCGAATTCATGCACCCGTGATCAAACCATGCCAATTCTGACAAAATTTCTGTCTATTGCTGCAAAATTTGAATGGGCATGCCCAAAACTTGTTCCGTCTTCACGAATAAAGCCCATGGGTTCACAACTACTTTTATGGGCATCTTTGCATGTGAGATATGATATCGTTCCTTATCTCTATAAAACAAGTACATGTCTGTTGTCTCAAAAGAGTTAGTGAAATAGGCACTGATTAACACTCTGTAATAGCAAACTCATGAGGCGTTTCTTGAATGTTCCATCATATACCTAGTTGTTGAACACTAATAAGAGAGAATCACTAGCCACCGATAAAGAATAGCTGTTGTCATAACTAGAACTCAGTCGTGCATGTTGCTTTCATCTCTCGCTCCTTCCTTGTTTCCAAAGTTGTGTATCTATTCTGGGTTTGATATCTGCATGAAAGATTAATTTTTGTCGATTCCACTACCAGTTTCAAATATTGGAACTGGGTACTAAAAATCTGGTGCAATGTAAGGAAATAATCTGTTGCATGGTTTAGCGCTTTCATATATAAGGAAACGGTCACTCACTGCTTTCATACCCTAGGAAACAGTCACTCACATGGTTTTGTAGATAGAATAAGATAGTTTTTTTGTAATTTAATTCAAAAGAAAATATATGAATTCCTTAGAAACTTAAAACTGGATCATATTGGAAAAATCATAATTCATATCATATTGTAAAGTTAAATGCTATGCTATGCAACAACTCATATTTGATAGAACTCAATGTGTTTGGATACTAGCAATAGGTTTAGCAGCTAGTTAGTTTTTTTATGTTATAAATGTTTCAAATAAATTATGTTTTTCTTTTCTTTTCTATCAACAATACCTTTTATTTGTTTAAGAAATTTTTATAATCAAGAAATTTTATTAATATATAGTTACATTTTAGTAATGTAATTTAAAAAAAAAAATAGTGTTTTTATGTTCTTATTTTATCTCAACTATCTTAATTATTGAAGTTACCTAAACAATCACACTAACTTTCGAAAAAAAAATCAAAATTAAAGCAGGGACTAGTTGCTAAGCAGTTCTCTTCTCTTATATAGCTAAGGATTTTTTTTTAAATTTTTAAGTAAATACATTTGTTTACATAACATTCAAAGCTATTCACATTTACTTATGGAGTTCTTGTCCAAATTGATGGTGTAGAGTTATTGCTAAAATAAATGGTGCTCCAATATTCAACCATAATGCTTATACTCCATAATAACAAGTTTATATATAATTTAATAAAAGACGATGTGAGCCCATGATGTCGTCTAATATTGTTCTTTAACTATATTCATGTGCACGATAATTATAATTATTATTGTTTATACTATATATAAAAATATTATACCTATCCCTCCCAAATTCCCCTAAAGGAGCCACCCTCTTGATGTGTAGATATTCACTTCGATGTTAACCCTTATGCACATTATCCAAAACTATAACGAGCTTCGATATCAACTACCACGACACTTTGTCGCTTATGGCTACTTCATGTGCTCATGTTACTTGTTTCTTGATTTAGACTACTTGTACCATCAAATATTTTGCAAAGTTTGTGACTTAACAAGTCTTTTTTAATGTCCATGCTTCTTTGGGAAGGGATGTTTCTGATATGTGTTGTTTTGGTTATCACACAAGCCTCTACTACTCTAAATCTTGGGTTTATTTAATTTTTGTACAAACAATATAGAGAAGTGATGTGTATTTCAATGTATTACTTCAACTTTATATTTCACAAAGCAATTGCAAATAGTCAGCCAATGTAGGTGGCAATGTTGGGGACATTTCCACCTCGTGGCTCTTATTAAGTTCAGTTTGAAATTGCATATGTTTGATGTATATCTTTGTGAATGACCACAACCTGTGAAAATAAGAAAAGAATGGTTAGCTTTTCAGCTAAGTAAGCAAAGTCCCTAGTTTAGGCTGAAGGTTCTTTCAGGTTGAAAGTTGATACGCATGTATGTATGTATGTATGTATGTATGTATGTATATATATATATGTATATATATATATATATATANGAAAAATCAAAGAACCAATCCTTGGTGTGATAAAGAATGTCAAAAATGAAAGAAGATCCATCAAGAAATTTATTGAAGAGTCTCTAAAATTTGACAATATAAATAGATAGAAAGCCCTAGTTAAAAGAAGAATAAAGCAAGCACCATATAAATAAAAAGTAGGAAAATCTTTTACACCTCACTAAGGTGGCTCCTAAGAAATTTTGGAGGCAAGTTCTAACTACTAAAACTAAAGATAATAATAGGAGTTATTTGAAAGATTGGAATTCCTATCTTAAAAAGATTTATGAATCCCTTGATGTCATAGATAAAATTTGAAACCTCCTTACAACAAAAGAATTTTTCTGGTTAGAAGACATTGATTTTGGGGTTAAGCCCCTTCCAAATGGAAAAGCTAGACTTTTAAGGATACCAAGTTGAAATCTTAAATAGTTGAGGGCTTGTCCTCATTGCTCACATCCAAAAACTCTTCAATCTAACATTCAAGAAAGGTTTCCCCAAGCCTTGGACTTAGAGCCTCATTATTTCTATCTTTAAAAGCGGTGATAAAAATAACCCCTCTATTATTGCACCATTATGATAAACCCTCTCTTATCCAATCTCTACGGTGTCATTTAGAAAATGAAATTAGAATATGGCTAGAAAGTGAAAGTATCAAGCTAAAGGTTAGGCGGGATTTAGAAGACATCACTCTACACGAACCACCTCATTATGCTTAGGATCGTTGCAGAGGAATGTTGTAATAGTAAATCCAATCTCTTTTACTACTTTGTGGACTTTAGGAAAGCTTTCAATACAATGCTTATAAATAAGTTGTTGAATAGATTAGAAGAGATAAAGGTTATTTTCAAGTTAAGAATTGTTGTGATAAGGTTGTACGAGATTGTCATTGCAAAATTTAAGAGCACTGAGGGCTGATCGAAAGATATCAATTGTAATATTGAAGTTAAGCAAGGTCTCCCCCTCTCCCCTACCCTTTTCGGCATATACATCAATAAGCTAGAAGGTTATTTAGAAGAAACATGTTACACTAGCACAACCGTCACTGGAATAATGGTCATCCTCCTTCTCTATGTTGATGGTATTGTTCTTACAGCAAGATGTCCCTTTGATCTTGATAAGAATTATCAAGGATTTATGCTCTAATATGGGTATGGCTATTTACAACGATACAACAAAATTTATGATTATCAAGTCCAAGAAGGTCACTTACGCTAATTTTGTTTATGACAATAACAACTTGAAAAATGTGTTCTCTTATAAATATTTCAGAATTGATATTCATCACAAGCTCAAATAGAACTATTGAATTGAGAAAAGGATTAATGGAGGGTGGAAGGATTATGTTGGTCTTGAAAACAATTTTAAATCAATTAACCCTATGACGTGGGATAAAAAGAAGTTCTTTTTTGAAACTCATGTCACTCTTGTTATCTTGTACGACTATGAAATTTGGGGTTGCAACATCTGTAGAGAATCCTAGAGAAAGATTGAACGAATCTAGAAGTGTTTCATAACATGTAATATCAAAATCAAAAGCAATACACCCTACCATATTCTCCTTCTAAAATTGGGTCTTCTCCCCATAAAAAACATCGCTATGACTAGATACTCGATGTACACGCACATGATAAATAACATGGGATACCAGAGACTTCCTAAAATTGCTTTAAAATCCAGTTAAGACCACCAAAGGCTCAAGAGAGGATGGTATAAATATGTCATGGCTTGGTTAAACCATTGGGGGATTAACGGAAATGCTACTTTGCAACATATCAATCATTAAAAATATTATCACATCTAAGTTTAAAGCAAAAATGTGGGACATGAAAGAATTACAGGTTAAAAGAAATTAAGATACTATAAGGAGGTCATTAACCATAATTTGAAAGACCAAAAGCATCTCTTTGTTTTAACTAGTTCGAAGAAGAAAATGAATATAGCCAAGATAAACGAACTCTCATGAGCTTCATACCGAAACAGGATGTTGGACAATTATTAAAACACCATGGGTGGAAAGGATTTGCCATCTATGTGAGACTATGAGCATTGAGAATGAAAGGCTTTTTCTCTTAGAGTGACCTGTGTACACCCACATTAGATTGTAGTTTCATAATCTTTGTTACAATGTTAACCTCCCTAACCTTCTAACATGTCAAAACTAAGAGCAACCTAAGAATGTTTCTTTCTAAGTTTTTTTAGCATAGAAATAAAATTTTACAACGATCCAAGTAATATTTTCTCTTAAGGTCTAATAGACCAAAGTTGGTCTTAGTGTATGCTAACCATCACCACCACGACCATCATTGTCAACAAAAGAGTTAATTTCAAAACATTGTTTATCAATTTCAAAATTAAAAATAGGGTAAAGTGGTAAAAGTGTTTTATGATGAGTTTATGATTAGTTTAATTATTTAGGTTTTTATGGGTAAAGTGCTTCTATATACAAAAATAGCTTTAATAAAGGTACTATTTATTTATATATTAATTTATTTCTCAAAAATATACTTAAAAATATTAATCTTAAGATTGTAAAATAAAATTATATATGCAGAGATAATTAATTTAGTACATATATATAATTTCAGTTGTGAAAATGAAAAGTGAGTAGTAAAAAATATTAAAATATTATATAAACTTATAATTAAGACTCTCGTCATTCCTATTATCTTATATGGTTGTGAAGTTTGGGGTGCAATATTTTTAGAGAATCATGGAGTAGGATAAAGTCTCTCCCCAATTGTGAACATCGTTATGACTATGTACTTAATGAACAAGAGCAAGATAAACAACATGGTAGACAAAAGACTTCCTTAGATTGCTTCTCACTCTAGTCAAACCCACCTAGGACTTAAATCAAGTTTGGCGTAAAGACACCAAGTCATGGCTAAATCATTGGGGATTCAAGGAAATGGTCACTCTAAATAATAGCAATAATATTAAAAGTATTATTACATATAAATTTAAGAAGAATAGTGGTGCGATAAGTAATTAGAGGATAAGGGAAAATTAATATATTATAAGGAGGTGATCAACCATATTCTATATTATCAAAAGTATATATGTTTTAACTAGCGTAAATAAGTAAATCAACATTTCCAAATAAGAACAAACTCTCATGAGCTCCATAGTGAAACATGGTGCTAGGAATTTCTTGAATGCCATGGGATGAAAGAATTTGTCATGTTTGTGACATAAAGAGGGTTGAAGATGAAAATCAATTTCTCATAGAATGTCATGCATACATCCACATTAGACCGTAATTTAAAAATATTTGTTATAATACCGACCTTATTAACATTTTTTTAACTAACACAGTTAAATTTTATAAAAAGAATAATGGTTGGGCCGTAACCAAAGCTACCTTCATTACAAACAATCAATAGTCTCCTTAAAGACTTCTATACCAGATCCTCTCTATTTATCTCAAAACTATGGGATTGGTGCCTAATAAGGTTCATCCTCATTCTTTCCCAATGCTCCTTGTGGTAGAAGGCAACCAAAATTTGCCTTTGTATCTACTTCTTTGTTCAATCTACGTAGAATATGAAACAAGAGATACGAAGAGAAGTCTTGAAGCACCAACCTCAACCTATGTAAATTCTTATTGAGCAGCGGGTTGTTGAAGAGAGAATCCGTGTTTAAAACCTTTATCAGTATTTCCGAATCCTCGAAAACTTAAATTTCTTTAATCCCTATCCCTTGAGCTATCTGGCAAGCTTTTACTAGCCCCAGAATTTCTGCATCATTGTTGGTTTTCTGACCAAGTCCCCAGCTAAAAATTTCTACTCTAGTATCATCCGTGGAGTATATCACTCCGCCAGCTCCTTCCCTCCCTGGATTTCCTTTGGAGGCACCGTCAAAGAAGATCGTAGCTTTGGCCTGAGACCTCCACCAACCTAGAAAGTCTGCTTCCTTGTCTCTTAACTACCACCTTGTGTTTATGCTGGGTTGGGTAGATTCATTTTTTGTATCTCTAAAAGTGTAAATGCCCATCCATTTTTTTTTCTTCCGGGAGGAGCGAGTATCCCTTCTTAAAAGTTTGGATGTCCACTTTTTCAATAAGGAGTGCTTTGGATTTTGCAGCCACCTTAAGAGGTAGATGCTGCGTATTATTGAATATTTGATCATTTATGGCCAACCATATATTCCATCACACATATTTGGGAATTGATACCCAAATTTTACTCCAAGCAGACTTTCCTTGACTTAAATGAGGATATCTCTTTTTCCAATTGGAGAAGAGCGTTACCAACGGGATTTTCTCCAGAGAAGGGACGTTGAGGCAGTAGAGAGTGAGAGACCAGAATTCCTGGGTGTAGTTACAATCCACAAACAAATGATCACGGGTTTTTGATTCGTTGCAACACATGGGCATCTGTGAGGGCCAATTATGCCATGTTTTGTCAAATTTTCTCCTGTTTAAGCCTTTCTGTGCATTAGAACCCAAAAAAAGAAATTTATTTTGGGAAGACTAAAGGAATACTAGACTTGCTTCCAAGACTCGGCTGGGAGAGACGTAAATTGATGAGTTTGTAGAGATGCATACCCCTATGGTGTTGTGTAACAACCCATTTTCCCCCAACCCCAGTGATCCTTAAGCTGCAAGTGAACCGATGCTAGATCCATGAGCACTGTGAGAAGGAGGTTTTTTTGTTTTTTCTAGATGCTATGGTAAATGTGGAATGGCCCATGCTTTCCATCTCCCAGTGTCATCCCACAATGATATTGATGCCAACATGGTATATCCCTGCAATTTTAACCACTCACAGGACCCTTTTGTCTCCTCCACGCTATTGAGAGCAACATGTCCCATGATGCTATCCTTCCACAACAAAGTTCTTTTCCCGTTACCAGGGATATGGTAGATGTTTTTTTGGAAGAAATCGATCCCCCTCCTCCAGAGATTCCACATGATGGTTCCTTTGGGAGTTTTGATTGCCTTAAGGTTACACAAAGATTCATCTTTCAAATACTTTTTCTTCTAAATTATACTGACATGGTGCTTGTTGTTTGAGTATAGTTTCCAGAGTATTTTACCTCCCATTTCCATGTTCGAGAGCCCCAGATCACGAATCTGCAATCCTCCTTCTGTGAGTGGCCTTTTGACTGTATCCCACTTTACAAGATGAAATTTTCTTTGGCTTCCTTTTCCACCTTGCCATCGAAAATCTCGGATTAGCTTGGAGACCTGTTCCATGATCCATTTCGGAGCTAAGAGGAAAGAAGCTTGGTATATTGGCAAAGAGGAGAGAACCGATTTTACTAACATGAGTTTACCGGCTTTGGTTAGCCATTGGATACCCTAGGCTCTGATTTTGGATTTCAATTTTCTCAGCACTTCATCCCACAGTGAAGATTTATTAGCGCCCAGAATTAACGGGAGTCCTAGGTATTTTATTTTTTCCCATCTTGCAAAGCCCGTAAATCCCAAATAGTGTGCAATTCATTGGATATCTTTCTGCTCTACATTCCAACCATACATAGCGCTCTTCCTTTTGTTGATGAGGGCTCCTGATATGCTGCAGAAATATTGGAGAATTCTACTGGAGACCTTGTCTATCTTGATGGAGGCTCCCCCCAACAACAATGAATCATCTGCAAATAGTGCATGATTTATAGGCTCAATGTCTTTCATTATCCTTATACAGGGAGCTGTCCCAAGATTCTTTACTGTTGTTAGCTTTCTGCTCAATGAATCAACCATCAGGATGTAGAGAAAATGAGAGAGGGGACATCCTTGCCTTATTCCCCTCAAGGCTTGAAAATAACTGGTCGGTCTACCATTTACAAGTGGAGCTATCCATGGTTTTTCCATGCAAGCTTTGATAAGATTAACAAAATTTGTGCTAAACCTGAAGGAGAGAAGAACTTTATAAAGAAAATAGTGTTTTACCTGGTCGAATGCATTTGCCATGTCAAGCTTTATTATATAATTCCTTGCTCCTTCCGATGGTAACTAGAGTGGATGGCTTCTTGCACTTGGATCACGTTGTCAATGATGTGTCTCCCTTTAACAAAACCTCACTGGCTGGTTGAGACGAGTTTCCCAAGAAGGGGTTTAATTATGTTTTCCAACAGTTTGGACAAAATTTTGTAGGAGGAGTTGCATAGTGAGATTGGCCTGAATCTTTCAAAAGAGCCCGGATTCACTTCTTTGGGTATCAAAGCAAGGAAAGTGGAGTTTGTATTGCCTCCCACTTTGGATTTATATTGAAAAGCTTTTACCATTCTCATAAAATCAGTCTTGATGATTTCCCAACACTGCCTATAAAAATGGATTGAGAAGCCATCCGACCCAGGGGCCTTGTCTGGTTCCATGGACCAAATCACACTGCAGATTTCTTCCTTAGTAATTTGCTTTGTGAGAGTTGTATTGTCTTCCCCGGTGACTAGAAGAGGGATGTGGGAAAGGAAGTCAGAGGTGACTTCTTTAGTGCCTTATCCATTTTCTTTATACAGGTTTTGATAATGAGTTTCAACTGCTAACTTTATTTGTTCATGGCCTTTGTGAAGAGTCCCGTCTGAAGAGATTATTTCAGAAATGTGATTTTTTGGATAATCTGGCTTTCCATTGTTTATGGAAGTAGGAAGTATCATGATCTTTTGCCTTTAACCACAAACTTCGAGACTTTAGCCTCAAAAACTCTTCTTCTTGCCAAAAAGAGAGATAAGACTTAGCTTGGGTTGCCTGCTCTTTTTCTAGTTCAGTATGAGTAAATTCCCGACTCTCAAGATCTATTTGAAGATTCTCTAACAACTTAATAGTCTCCTTTTTGTGGCTGGTTGGGGTGTTGTTGGGATTTCTGACCCAATCTTTCAATGCTATCTTCGTGGCCTTTAGCTTCTGCTCCCACACAAAAGAAGGAGACCGTGTCACTGAAGTGGACCAAGTTGAGATAATGTTCTCCATGAACCCTTCTTTTTCAATCCAGAGTGGACTGAATTGAAAGGGCATGGGACCCAGATTCTCTTCCTCTTCCAGCTGAAGCAGGATGGGTTTATGATCTGAAGTTAGCTTTGGGAGAGTTTCGGAGGAGATCACCCACTTTCCCAATAGTGTACTCTAGACCAGGAAACGATCCAGACGAGCAGCAATGTGATCTACCCCTACTCTATTGTTTGTCCAGGTAAAAATGCCTCTTTTAGGATTGATATCTAAAAGATCCCTTGTTGCATAAGGTCCTCTACCAGGGGTAACATTTGATCCTTACGATTGTTTCCTCCCCTCTTTTCTTTTGGATCAAAGACCAGATTTAGATCTCTGGCAACAATTATATTCCGGGGGAATGTATTTCTATGAAATATGCAAGAGTTAGCCAACAATCTTTCTTTTCTGAATGAAGAATAGGAACATACAGGTTGAAGAGTGAAAAGGTGAGCTTACTTGAAAAATGCCAGAGCTTGGTGAAGATCCAATGTTGGGTTTCAAAAGATATTTCTAACTGAAACTCCTCTTCCAACCACAAAGTTGCTAGGCCCCCAGAGGAGCCTCTGGCGCTTATGGCCTTTCGTGCATTTTTCCTCCACTTTAAATTGTTGATCTGAAGAAGGGTTTCCCCTTCAATCTTAGTCTCTTGGAGCACGAGTATCTCAGGGGTTTCTATTTTGAGAAGATCGTTGACTGCTTCATATTTCAAAGGGTTCCCCAATCGTCTATAATTCCAAGAGACTAGTCGCAATATTTACTGAGATTGGGATGGGATGGACCTCCCTTAGGAGGTCTTGTTATGGTATTTCTCTCGATGGACATTTTGATAGTTGATTAGCTACCCTGCATTTTTTGTCTCTTTGCTTCTTCCTCTCTGGCTTCCCTGCAAGATTTCCTCCCTGCTTTTTTTAAGGGCCTCTCAAAAGACCCATCTTTCGATGACCCTGAAGATTCTGGAGGTTTTTTCCATGTTACCTCTGCATAGGTAGGTGAAGAGTAGATCCCTGATGGGGATCCGAGGTGAGGTAATTTTGTCGTTTCCTTCACAACTACTGGAGGGAGAGTTTGCTGCTCTATCTCCTTAGTTACTAATTCTGGATTGTCTTCTGCTGCCCTGAGTATTTAAAAATTATTTTCTGCAGCTTTCGTCCTTGATTGGTCTTTATTTCCTTTCTCTTATTCCTATCTTAGTGCTGGTGCATTGGACCCCGTCGATATCTCTTTCCCTTTTTGTGTGTTATTTGTCTTTGCCGAGGCTGTTTTCTAAGCCCGAGTCCATTGTTCTTTAGATTTCTCCATATCTTCCTCAACCTTTTTCTTGCAGTATCTCACAAAGTGTTCGTGGCTATGACATAACCTGCATTTGAAGGGGATTTGTTCGTAATCCAGTTCCTAGATATGCGACCAGTATGTGACCGTTAGATTAATTGCTTTTGGTAACCCTATTTCCAGATCTACATCGACACAGATTCTTGCGCACGAGTACCGGTCCTTTCTCTCTGCTCGATCTATGTATTTTCCAAGGGTGTTGCCAATGGTTTCCAATGACTTCGGGTTCGAGCAGTGCAAGGGTAAGTGGGGAAGGCGCACCCACATCGGGACTGTTGACGACACATCTTGCATAGGGTAGAAATCTGGGGTCCATTTGTTCAAATACAATCCCCAAGGGCCCATGAAGTATGGTGCGTTCCTAAATATGATACTTTTGTCTTCTCCTTCTTCGAACATGAACATGAAGAATCCCTCACCTATGGAATAGCTTCTGATGCCTTCCTTTACAAACGGTCTCCAGTTCCTCTGCACCCATGCTTCTATAGCCTTGGGAGAGGGCCAAAGGCCTGTGACCTGTCCAATGAGTCCTCGATCTGCTAGATTCAGAGCCGACCAACACGTTTCTTCATTTGGGAGAGAAACGGTGGGAATACTATCCAATTTTTTGACGAATCTGTGATGTGATTCATTCAGTTTACGCTTGCCACAACTCTCGATTAGTTTCTTGAAAGCCACCAGCTCTTATGGAAGGGACGTGGAGGCCTCGGGGTCCCCTCCTAAGCCATGATGATGCAGGGAGACGACGCCGTAGAGGACTACGACCAGTTCCGGCACGGTCATATCCGCAGGCGTTCAGTTCGAGGTTAGTGTACGTGCTCAGGAAATTTTTTTTATTAACATTTTAACTCATTACAACTATGAGGATTTAAGAATGTTTCTCTTACAGTTTTTCAAGCATAGAAATAAAATTATAAAAAAACCAAGTGACTCTTTACCTTTTTAAATGTCAATAAATAAAAACTAATCTTAATGAATATTAATTATCATAATTAATTATTAATACTTAAAATAATCTTATAAAATTTTGAAAATATAATATTCAAATTTATTTTATGCGAGAGGATATACAATGATATTCACAACATTCAATCATTTGAATTAATCTATCGAATTCACATAGTTTTTTTTTTAATATAAATAGATATTTTGTATTTATAAACACTGACAAAATTCAACAACAAAATTTACAAAAAAACTACAACGCAATAGTCTAAAGTCGAGCTTCCAAAAACTTCTGAAAGAAACAAATATGCCATACATAGTCCCTCTACGCATAGGGGAAGGCGACATCAAAGCTAGAAGACCACAAAATCAATACCTAAACGCTCAACATACCAACCTTCCAGAATCCAACGAAGATGTAAATGCAAATGAGAGATCTGTAAAGGAGAGGGTTCATGAACCAAAATTTTGACTCCACATTAAGGCACTTGGTAAGAGGTGAAAATTAAGGGAGGCAACACGAGACAATATGACCTAATATTAACACATAGATTTCCTTGGGGAATTTGAGACGCATGATTTGCATGCATATCTGCAATGCTATTATTATGACGCTACATGAAAGAGTTGTATAATGATAAATTGATAAGGGGAGAATTTATGTGAAGCTGCAATTGCCTTATGATCTTATCTTCAATTTATTTTTGTCGTCTAAATTAAGATAAGATATGATTAATAGTGAGTCATTTATGACAACCAGTGATTGAATTCTCAAGGGTTGGGCATTTCTAAGGCCTTGGTATAGAGCAGACCACTCAACTTGATTATTGGTAGCGATTTCTAGCCCCGTTTAAAAGTTGTAATTGATGTTCTTCCGAGATCCCACAAAATCCCTTGCACCTGCCGCCCTAGATCAAATTCACTTAACTTATAAATTACTAAATTGAAAAAAAATAAACACCAACTTTTACTTTTGTATTTAAAGATAACTTTAAATTTAAGAAAATATAAATAATATATAATAAATCATTTTCATTTTCCAAATGAAACTAACTACATATAAATAGATATAAATATTTAAAAATACCAAATAACTTGTTAAAAATTTTCCAATGTAAAGAATTGTAACATATTCTTCAATGTACACTTCTCACATATAATTAGTGATGTAATTAGTGATGAGATTCATTTGTTTGAAACATAATGATTTTAAAAGTCAACTTATTTTAGGCAATGAGGTGTTGGGACAACTTAGTTGAATATTTTGTAACACAAATAAGTATTTTTTTTTTAAGAATACACAAGTAATGTGGAGATAGTGGGATAATAATAAGGTGTTTTATTATATATGTAATGATGATGTTTAATATCAAGTAAAATTAATCTTGGATGTTCACGAAAAACCTAATGGAATGATATGAAAATCCAATTAGAAAATGTTGAAAACATTAATGGATGAGGGGTTGTGGATCTTGGGAGATTGCTTGGAGTTCAACTTTCCTTTCGGGTTGGCCTAGTACCAACCAAGTAAAAAAAGTGGGAACTGTCCAAGTTGCAGGAATCTTGAACTCTTTTTTTGTTTTTGTTTTTGTTTTTGTTTTTGTTTTTTAGTGTCTTTCTATGGTTGTTGCTGGAATTTATTCTAGTTTTAGGGTTTCTAGATCCATATGGACCGCAAGGGTCGTGTTGATGGATTTTGGTGTTCTATGGGGCAGGGTGGCGAAAGTACCCATGTCTCTTCCCTGTCAGGCTCTATTAGGTTGGGCATAGTTGGTAGGCAATCAAAGGGGCGAGGCGTCATTTCATTACCCTTTGACAATGATGGGAGTAGAATTAAGACTAACCCTTAGTCTCTGGTGGAGTTCCTTCATGAAAAAGTAAACCCTATGGGAGTCTCTTCTCCCACAAAATCGTTGGTGTGTCCCTTTTTGCAGGCTGTTGTAGACTCTGTTTCTCAAGAAGGATTTATTCATGGAGAAGGGTTTCTTTCTGGCAAGGTACATAAGAATCCAATGTCGGTAGAACAACATAGAGCTCGAAGGCATATAAAAAATGAAAAGGTTAAAAAGGGCAGATCACTTTTCGTTTTGGGAAAAGATGTCACAATGGACATGGTTCTCTAATGAACTAACATAGTTCTGGTGGGGAAATTTGAGTTTGTTAAGCTTATTAGAATGGAGATTATGGACTGGATTCGCCTAAAATGGAAGTCAATTATTATAGCGGTTCCTAGAGTTTTAATGTTGATGAACGGTTGGATATGCTTTCAGTTTATCTCCGAGGAGGATAGGAAGAAAATTGATGAGAGGTTTTGGGTAATAGAGAAAGGCTTATTGGTGCCTGTGAGATTGCATTATGGGTTTAAACCTCAGAAGGAAAAGCTTCGGAAATGACATCTTTACGTGATGCTACAAGTGTTCCCTCAACATTCTTGGAATTTAGCTGAGTTCGTGGCTGTAGCAAATTTAATTGGTAAGTTTATCCTAATTGAGGAAGATTAATTGCAGGCTTCAGACAACAAAACTTCACGAATGCTTGTGGAATTAGATGTTACCGATGGTCTTCCTGAAGAAATAGAAGTGGTTTGGGATGGGAGTTTTTTTGTACAGAGGCTCGATTATTGGAGATTGGATTTTTTATGTCATTTATGTAGACATACAAGGCATGCAAAAGCTTCCTTCTCGAATTAGAGAAATAGGTATCTAATTGAAGAGGGCTTGGCCCTTGAAACAACTGAAGAAGCTAGCGAGATGCTCTCTGGTAGAAAGTTTATGATTCCTCTAGATGCCTATGATGCGACTGATTTTCTTGGTAAGTTTTGTAATTCCTTACCTATTCTTTCAAAGTTCCTGTCTTTTGAGGAAATATCTAAAACCATTATATCACATGGAATTGGGATTAGGGAAGGGGGTTTTGAAAATCCTCTTATTTCAACTGCTCATAATACTTTATCCTTTGATATTTTAGTAGCTTCAGGTAATGAGGGATAAATGGTGTTTCTATTTCCCTAAAACAAAACCCTAGCCGGGAAGGATGTATGGACACTTTGGATGGTACTACAATTGAAAGGGTCATGGTTTCCGATTCGAACCATTGTTTGGAGTTCAATTAGAATGAGGAAGAGGTTAAGAGTAGTGAACATAATCAATACAATTCTTCGAGGGCTCTTTCAAAGCATCCTTTGGACATAACTCATACCCCTTCTTCCATTCCAGATGTTCAGGATCAATTAAACCAAGAAGATTTTCCTTCTCTTCTGGATTCTTTGAAACCTAAGACAATACCAAAATACTCAGTTGTTTGAGATGGGATTTCTGACACTTTACCCATTTCATCCATCCATTCTATAAATGTTACTATTTGAAAACTTTCTAGATGTAAAAAAGGAAAGAGCAAGGTGGAGACTGATTCAATTCCTAAGTTTGTTAATCCTAGAGTTTCCTCACTTTTTTCAAAAGGGACTTGAAAACCACTAAGATGTGACTCCTTCATATTTTAGGGATGTTAGAGAAGAGGAAACCCTCAATGGGGTTACTCAATGAAACTTGTCTCTCCAAATACTAGAGGGTTAGGCAGTTTTCCTAAGAAAGTTGCTGTTAAGAGACTTTTGGAAAAGGTGAATCCTTATGAGGTTTTATTGAAAGTGATTATGTCTTTTACAATTGTTGCTTGTAATTTTTTCTTAAATATCAAACCAGCATGGAAAGTATTCTCTTTAGATTCCTCGGGGATGTCTGGTGGATTGTTGCTAGCTTTGGATTCGACTGTTTCACATTTCAAATCCTTTTCTACGATTGTTGGGCTTATGATTGAAGGCACGCTAAAAGAATTTTGAATGTCTATGGTCATTATAGCCATAGAAAGGAGTTTTGGGAGGAGGTTAATAAGGATAGGATTCTTAATCATCGGGGTTTGATTTTATGTGGTGGCCTAAATCTAAATTTGCCTACTTCAGAAGTGTGGGGTGTGGGCAATATAAATGATCTATTGTCTGGTTTTTTCATATCACTCTTTGAACATATCGGTTTGATATATATTGGACCCAATGCTTTAGTTCTACTTGGACTAATGGTAGATTAGGTCATGCATGTATAGAAAAAGGACTAGATAGGTTACTCATGGCAGATAATTTTTACAACCTGTTGGGAAGGTACAGATCTTGGTCAACAACTACAAGTGTTTCAAATAATAAGGTTGTTCTTCTGGAATTATATGGAAATAAATGTTTGAATCATTATCCTTTCATGTTTATTCATTGTTGGTTATATGAAGCATACTTTTGTAAGATGATTAAGGAGAATTGGATTGAGTTTTCAAATTCGGTTCACATGCTTCCTATGATAGGTTTTTTGAAAAAACTATCTCCTTAGGAAAAAAAAGTAATTAAATGGGAAAAAGAGAAAAATAAAGTAAGATTAAAGGATTTAGAAGTGATTGAAATGGAAATTCATTCATTATTGGGACAGGTGAATGAAGAGTATTTTTCAGCAAATAGGAAGGAGAGATTCTTTCACTTGCAGCCTCAAAGGGCCAAAATTCTTATGCAGGAAGAAGAGACTCGAATATTAAAGAGTAGAGCATGATGGTTGGAAGCAAGAGATAATAATACTAAGTTTTTTCACAGATTTGCTAATCAAAGGCGAATCACTAACTCTATATGGGAACTGAAGATTGAAATTGGTGAAGTTATCAATGATCTGAAGAATATCAAGGAGGATGCAGTAGGTTTCTTTAAGGATATATACATGCAAGATAAATTTACAAACTTGGAGCAACGATTAAAATTTTTGAAGAATTATTCGAGATTCTTTAGTGAAGAAGAAGGTAATGACATTGGTAAGGTTGTGGAGCTTCAAGAGGTTAAAGGGGTTTCAACAAATTTTTCCAAAGCAAAAATTCTTGGCCCTAATGGTTGGCTGGTTGAGTTCTTTGTCCATTTCTTTGATCTTTTTGGTCAGGAGCTTACTTTGGTGATGAATGGATCTCGAAGAACATGTATGAAACCGAAGGAAATGAATTCTACTTATCTGGTCCTTATTCCTAAACGATACAAGCAAGAGACTGTCCATGGTTATAGGCCGAACTCTTTATGCAACCTCGTATACAAAATTATTACAAAAATGATTCCTAATAGGATCAAACCAATTTTGGGAAGATTCATATGTGAAGAATAGTTTGGTTTTCTACCCAATAGGAAAATTTTGGATGTAGTTGGCATAGCTTAGGAGTGTCTTCATTCTGAAAAATTGAAGAAGTTGCAAGATTTCATTTTAAAAGTTGATTTAGTTAAAGCTTATGACAGGTAGATTGGTCTTTTTTATGCTTAATTCTGATTCAAATTGGTCTACTCTATGAAGTGAGTAGGTGCATTATGGGTTGTATTACTTTGACAAACTATGCAGTTTTGGTAAATGGTTCTCCTTCTTCTTCTTTTCATAGTAGTAGGGGTCTCAGGTAGGGATGTCCACTGTCACCTTTAATTTTTTTGTTAGTGATCATAGGACTTAGCAGGATGATTGCATTAGCAAAAAAGGAGAAGCAAATTAAAGGCTTGGAAATGTCTTCCTCTCTTTATGTTTCTCATCTGTTGTTTGTTGACGACATTTTGATCTATAGTCATGGATCACTTGAAGAGTGGAAACATTATTATGAAATCTTCATGTCCTTCTATATAGCTTTAGGTATGATGATTAATGGCCACAAATCCCACTTTTCTTATTGTTGTATTGATGAGGTCTTATCTGATCAAATTTATAGCTTTTTTCCCTTTAAAGATGTACGAGATTGATGAAGGCATCAAATACCTTGGTTTTCAACTCAAACCAAATTCTTATTTCACTACAGATTGGTCCTGTTTAATTAAAAAAGTGGAAAAAGGATTACTTGCTGGGAATTTAGATGTCTTTCTTCCAGATGAAGGTTGGTTTTGGCCAATGTTGTTCTGCAAAGTATACTTGTTTACTAGTTTTCATTAATTTTAATTCCTGTATTTGTCATTACTCAATCAAGGAAAATATTTTTCCAGTTTTTGTGGGATGCATGTTAGGAGAGATCAAAATTTCATCTCTTGGCATGGGAAATCATTTCTCTCCCAAAGCGTTTGGGTGGATGGGGCCTCAATAATTTGGTTTGGTTTAACAAATATTTATGTGCTAAAATCACGTGGAGAGCATTGTTTCATAATGGTTTGTGCAACAAGGTGATTCTCACAAAATATATCAATTTTTTTCTCTATCTTTCAATGAGTGCACGAGCCGATTCTGTCAAAAGGAAGAGCCTCAATTATATGGAGAAGTTTTCTAAAAATCTATCCGATGTTAAGTAGACATTTCGGTTGGAAGGTTGGTTGTGGAGTTCAAATTTTCTTGGGTATTGACCCCATTGTCAGTCTTGGAGAGAAATTTTCCTTGTCATAAGATTTAATTTCAAAATTGCACAGGAGAAATATTATGGTGCCGTCACAAGTTAAAAATAATCATGATTCCAGGGACGGGTATTTGATTTCTGCCATGAGTTTAAATCTTATGAGGTATTTTTTTGAAGAATGGAATAATTACAATATCTCTTTGAACCGTACTGGTGTTCTTCTATCTAATAAAAAAATGGTATTGTATGGGATAAAAAGAATTACAATGGTGAAGTGCTTATAATGTGATTGTGGAGGAAGAAGTTACAGGTTCCCAGAAGTGGTGGATGAAGTATATATGGAAAACAAATATCCCTCTAAAAATCAAAGTGTTATGTTGGCTGGTATTAAACAACAAACTTTTATCATGGGATCATTTATAGGCTAGAGGTTTTAATGGGCCCGGTATTTGTCTTTTCTGTTGGAAGGACTCTTAAACCATATCTCATGTTTTTAATCAGTGTTCCTTCTATATATCTGTGTGGAGGGAGGTTTGCGGGATGCTATCCATTTAGTTTTAGTGGAATTTGAACAATTTTGAGGAGAATCTTCATTATTGGGTGGATAAAATCTTTTACAAAAGATATTCCTTTATTTTTGGTTTGGGAATTCTAGAAAGCGATAAACAAATATATATTTCAACAAGTCAGGCCATATATGCAGTTGATTTGTTTGAAGTTTATTGCATCTTGGAAAGAATGGTACAAAGAATCTTCCCCAAGACCTGCTAAAACTTACTTGGAACCCTCTATGTTTGATGGTTTTCATGATCGTTTCTTCGATGGGGATCAAAAATATGGATGGTCTAGTGCTAGTATATTATTATTAATGAGAAGGAATCATTGCATTCAGTTGAGAATGGGCAGTGGAAAGGGTTCAAACACTCATGTGGAACTTATCTCTTCAGGGGATTACTATGGCTTGATAAGAAGTGAGGCATCATGTAGTTGAAAGTGTTTGGTGATTCCAAAGTTATCATTGATTGGGTAAATGAGGATAATGATCTGCAGGCAATAAATTTATCAAATTGGATGAAGAAGGTAAAGCATTTGATCTTCCAGTTTGCTTCTATCTCTTTCAGCCACATTTATTGCATTTTTAACAAGAAGGAAACCACTTTATCAAAGGAAGCAATTAGATATTTTTCTGGTTCTATCCATTCTATAGAGTTGATAGATGAGACTATGATAGATTCAAGTCTATATTCTGTCTTTTGAAGGATGTACTTGACGAGTATGGAACTATGAATTCTGTAATTTTTTTGTTACTGTTAGTAGTATGATGAATGTAGGTTCGATAGGTTTTAGATCTTGATAGAGGTTGTTTTGTTTGTTATGAACAAGTTATGGGAGTAAGTTGGTATGATCTTGTCCAAGGATGAAAGGAAGTGTCACATACCCCAATTTTGTAAAATAATGTTAATTGTTTTAATTTGATTTCCTAAGACATTATGTTAAATTTAATGCTAAGTAGGAACTGATGACTCAACAGAGTCAAAAGATGTGGAATGTAATTCTAAATATTTTATTTTTAATAAATAAAAAGTGGAGACAACAACTTGGGAGAGCTGTTAATAAGAGTGTTACTGGTCAAACTAGTGGAAGGAACTAGGTGGATAGTAAAAGACAAGTGGCAACATCCTCAAACACTTCCTATGTTGCAGGTGGAAACTTCCCTACATTTGGGGTCATGATCCCCCAAGAAAGTGGGATTAGAGCAGGTGGCTCAATAAATGACAACTAACCCAAAAAGACCTAGGCAATCTTTTAAAAGTACCCAATGTAGAGAGCTAAGGCTGCTCAGATATTTTCCAGGAGAAGAATCATTCAGGAGGAATGCACTTCAAGGAATTTATTGGGAAAAAGGGAAAAACTGTAAGGAAGGTGTTTTGAGAGATAAGCTGCAGTAACTTGGTTTGATACAGCTTGCTAGCTGAGATATTTGACTGACAAGATCAGGTCTGGTATTGAGTCTCAGGACTAATACTTAATTATTGCTGCACCTAGTTCCAGCCAGGGAGACCAGAGCAAGCTCGGGGGTCTTGAGGAGTCGCTATTTGAGCGCTCTCCAGGAGTTGGTAGGGAGGAACGACCTCCCATTGCTGTTGTCGTCCAAGCTCTAAGAACAGGTTCTGTTATTATTTAATTTCTGTGTTATTATCTGTGTATGATTGAATAATGCATTTGCAGTTTATGATGTAGAAACTTAGAGAATAGGATAACTCAGTTATATTTAGAAATGAAATTGTGTTTAAGAAGAGACAAACCCTACCTGTGTTTTTCCTCATCTGGAGAGATCCAGATCGTACTCCAGCACAGGTGGTGAAATTATATGAAGGAAGTATGATGCAATGTTAGTTTGAGTAAGAGAATGATTACTTATATATTGTTATCAGAAGAATTAGTATTCTGTAATGGAGTAAAGTTAGGGTTAAACTTAAACTGTTATTGTCAGATTTTAGGAAAGGAAAATAAGCTATATCTTTTTACTAACAGAACTAGGTTCAGATAGATAAACAGATTTTCTGTACAACTTTATTTCCAGAAACTTTACTATATTATTTTGAAACCGAGGAAAGAATATAACAGCTAAAGTAAGTAGTGTTAGAATAAATAGAAATGATTTTCTTTTCTACATTTATTTCTTTCCAGATTTTAATTACTGAATGTACAGCAACCAATCTGTGAATAAAAATAGCTAAACTATGATTTTATTCTACAGAGAAACTAGTTAGTTTCAGAATTTACTTACGGCTGTTAATATAACTAATTCATTCATTTTTTTTATCTAGCTGAGCTCGAATAATATCTATAGCTATTAATCTATCTCTCAAAAAAGTTTAAACGAATATTACAATATATTTACGAGATAGATCATAGATAGTTTATTAATTGTTCTATTTTATATATACTAACATCATAATATAATAAGATAAAATAAAATACTAAGAGAACTTTTATAAAGTATTTAGCACAGATGGCATAAGAAATAAAGAACAAAATACTATCTCTCTATACATTTACAAAATAAACTAAGTATAAATAACAATAGGAGCAATAGTACTTACATGTAAGATAACATTCTTACAAAAATACTTTCTTATTATATACGTTATATGGACTAAGTATGCAGGTAATATACAAATTATAGGAATGGTATTATTAGGTAATTAAAATAATGTTCTCATTCTATAATAGTAAACAGTATATAAAATATGAATTCTGTACTCAAAGGATGTAACTGATAGTTACATAAGAACTTCATTAAAAACATAAAGACCTTCTATTCTGAAGGTTAAAAGTTATTTAACAACCTTTATAAATTCTTTTATAATGAAGTAATCTAATATAAAAACTATGTACAGAAACCCTAGCAGTTATAATATTACAGAGTAAAGCTCATTTGAAATAACACACAGGAAATAAACCAATAGAGTAACAATATGCTCGATTTACCGAGTTAACCAAACAATATACAACTTAAGTTAAAACCCAATAAATTACATAAGCACAATTATAAATAAAAGATGTTATTTTCTTTTAAGAAACAGTATATACTTATTATATATTTTCGAGTTAGGGTCGAACCCTACTAGCATTAAAATATACAACAGAGTTAACAAAACCGAAAGAGTCAAATTCAGTGTATGTACTCACTGCCTTAAACAAAATCCACAGAGTGAGGCTTTTATAGCCTTTCCATCAATTACATTTATATATACATAGTAACAAGAATAAAAACCAACATATACAATCACGGCCTAAGCCGGAGGCCCGCATCAAGCGGAGGGTTTAACTTCAACAACAAACATCGAACCAGTCAACCAAATAAACCAAAACCACAAGGGTTTTGCAGGCCACGGCAACCAACCGATCAAGGAACCATAAGGGACCAAACAAGGAGGAAGTGCCATGGATAACCCAGGGCTTACCCATGAACCAACAAGCAGGTGCCTCAGCTTCATACCAACCCGCGCAGAGGGATACAAGCCAACACCTGTGAACAAGGAGAACGAAAGTGTTAAAAACTTGTTATAAAATAAATAACTGTGTATTGAAAATAAAATGCAATAATAATGATTTTTGAAATAAAGAATTCTTACCTAGATTTCTACCGAAGCGCGACCACCCACGAGCAGTAAAGCGGCCACCAGCGCGAGGAGAAGGAAATCCTTCATCTGCTGCACGAGAGAAGGAGTTTGCTATCACCTTAAACAACCAACATCGACTAAGTATAGAAGCAGCTAGCACAATAAACAATTATGCTCGGGTCGTCGTTTTACATCCAGCCAAAAGAAAACTATTTTACGGTGAAACCCTACGCCCAACAATTCTGAAACGCAAGGCCACTACTCTCAGTACCAGGCCAAGGAGGAAGAAAATCCATTTTGCAGTCGAAAGGTTCGGAATGGAGCTAGCTACGAAGGTAAAACCCTAGAGAAAGTATCACAACCTAACCCCAAGTAACAAA
Organism: Pseudotsuga menziesii; assembly: GCA_001517045.1. NCBI lineage: Eukaryota > Viridiplantae > Streptophyta > Pinopsida > Pinales > Pinaceae > Pseudotsuga > Pseudotsuga menziesii. The sequence continues at coordinate 346,822 of LPNX010244276.1, forward strand.
TAGTTTCGTGACAACACTTCTCTGTCAAGCTTTCGGGGTAAGCTCACAAGTAGAAACATCAAGAAGGGAGACTACTGGCAGTCAAGGTAAGCGACAGTGCAGATGAGAAGATCGTAGCATAGCGGTAGGAGGCCCGAAGGCGACGGAGGTAATGACAAGCTAGGGTTCAGTGCAGTGCTTTTATCTATGCAATGCATGGCCCAAACGATGCCACGTTAGTCAACAAATAAATTGCATGCTGTGGGTTTAAGTCTATAGTCCCAGCGATCATTCCCTCATGAGCATTCTTCCAATCATTTGATAATCGGAGGATCAAACATAGTTCTTAGCTCCAAAGTCAACCTATATTTACGTTGCATGATAACAAATAATCATTACTATATAAACTTTGTTACAAAGCTTATCAACAACGTGGAGAACCTACGACCCAACAAAATACATTATGGTATACTCATACTCGAACAGTTAGAACCTTGATCATAGTAAAGCCTTGTTATAAGGTATAAGAGGAATTAATAACGATTAATTGTTGAAATTATTATTTTAACAATTGTGCATTCAACCAAATATTTGCAACATAGCAATGGTAGAAACAATACTTACCCTAGCTCATAAAAACAAGTAAAGGAGGCATTTTATAAAAGCTTATAGAACCTTAAAACAAAGTTAAACTATAAACTGATTGTGAACATGGTCTATTCTTTGCCCTCTTGTTTTCACATTTTGTACCTTCTTTATGCATTGTAAAGTAGTAGCTCAACCAATATCTATAATTCTAACCTGAAGGTATCCTATAGGATGTTATAAAGGAAATTATAGAACCATTCTATGATAAATATCCTTTTGATAAAGTTAATCTCAATTGCTTTGGTTGTATAAATATTAAACTAGTAAAGTTTGTAATCGAGTATAGTAAGTCTTAAAATGTTTTAAAGAAGCTTGGCATTGAACTTTTAACGATATTTTGGCCTTAAAATAGATAATAGTTCCCAAGCAAATCATGTGCAGAGAAATTCAAATCATTAAATACTAATGTAATCTTGTCAAAGGCAACTTGTAATAAAGTTGTAAACCCTTTAAAAACTTCAAAGCTTGGAAGTGGGGACAGGAGTACATAAACTTGTATCAAGGTACATTATGTTCTTATCACAAGCAGTAACCAATACCGTCGTGACGTAAATGGTATTTGTGTATAAATTAAATTAGACCCTTGACTTAATAACTCTGCCATTCTTAAAACTGCTTGTGAAGAAAGATTTAAGGCATTTTTACACTTGACGACTATGATAGACATCGAATAGTTCAGTAAGCATTAAGAGATATAAATTTACATCTACTAGAAAGAAGATAGCTGTAGCCTTTACTGATAGAACTAAATCACATTCCTTAGAGTCTTAAAAAGAAGGACAGTTTAATGATTTTACCTCGATAAGCTTTGGAAATTGTTTAGCATTTATATTCTTTACTGAGTTATTATTGTGCGACGAACTTTTATCTGAATACTTTAGAATTAATGACAAGCAGCACCCGAACTTCTTACCTGTAAGTCTGTAAGAATAGGAAAACTTTCTGCATTAGCTCAAAAGCTAAGTAAGCCCATAATATCCTGACAGTTCCGCCTTGTCGTCGCAAAGAAAAATAAGTTATTAAACTGCAAAATAATTATTCTATAAAGTAAACATAATCAAATAGATAATTCATATAATGAATTCATTAACATATAACTAACTAATCAATTAGTTAACTGCATTTATGAAAATTATCTGTATTTTTGAAAATTTTAAATTTTTCGGAAAATCTGGGGTTTTGACAGGAAGTCTTGGTTTTTTGTAACTTTGATTCTAAATGGAATAACAAGTTGTAGGATTTTTTTCTTTTAAAACAAAAATCAATTTGATTTATTAGATCTTTAAAAAAAAGTAAGGAATTATTTAATTTGTTTTAAAATTGTATTTCTATACTCAAAAAGCTTGAAGATAAACATTTCTAACTTAACATAATTTTGATAGGTTATAAGGTTTGTATTGTAACAAATATTTCGAAACTAATATTTAATGTGGGTGCATGTAGGGACTTTAAGAGAAAATAATTTTCATCCGCAACACTCATAGTCTCACTTAGATGGAAAATCGTATTTCACTATGGAGCTCATGAGAGTTCGCTCTTATCTTAGTTTTATTAATTTTCTTCTTTATACTAGTTAAAACAAAGAGATATTTTTGATCTTCTAGCTTAGGGATAATGACCGTCTTATAATATCTTAATTTTCTTTTAACCTCTAAATATTTATCTGACCACATTTTCTATTTAAACTGAGATGTAATTATATTTTGCAAAGTGGCATTTTCGTCAATTCCCCAATGGTTCAATCAAGTCAGGGCATCTTTATACAAACCCGCTTTAGCCATATGTGGTTTTGACTAGATTTTGAAGCAATTCCAGGAAGCCTATAGTTTCCCATGATATTTATCTTCTTATTTTACATATGGTACCTAGTTATAGCAATGCTCTCAATAGGGGATATACACACTTATATGAGAAGAATAGGATAGGGCATATTGCTTTTAAATTTGAGGTTATAAGTTATAAAACGCTTATGGATTTTCTCAATATTTCTCCAAGACTCTCTAGAAATGTTGCAACCCCAAACTTCACAATTGTACAAGATAACGCAAGTGATGATAGTTCCAAAGAGAAACTTTTTTTTATCCCACATCGCAAGGTTTGTTGATTTACAATTGTTTTCAAGACCAAAATAAAATTTCCATCCTCCATTAATCATTTTCTCAATTACATAGTTCCAGTCGATCCTGTGATGGATATCAATTCTGAGATATTTGTACAAAGTCACTTCCTCCAAGTTGCTATTGTTATATAGAAAATTAGTGTAAGTGACCCTCTTGGATTTTATAACCATAAATTTTTCTTTTTTTGGGGTTAACATTCATACCCATATTAGAGCATAAATCCTTGAGAATTATTAACTGCTTATCAAGACCAAAGGGGCACCTTGACATAAGAACAATATCATCAGCATGGAGAAGAAGGATGATGACTATTCCTGCTAACAATCTACTTCTTCTAAACAACCTTCTAGATTATCAATGTATATGCTGAAAATGGTAGGAAAAGGGGGGGACTTTTCTTAACGCCAATGCTACAATTGATATTTCTTTACCAACCCCCACAGTTCTGAAACTTGACAATGGAATTCTTGTATAACCTTATCGCAACAACTGTCAACTCAAAAGGAACCTTTAGCTCTTCTAATATATTCCATAGGTTATTTCTAAGCATTGTATCGAAAGCTTTTCTAAAGTCCACAAAACAACAAAAGAGTTTGGATTTATTATTATGATATTCCTCTACAACATATATGTCGAGTGAATTATTGAATTTTTAAATATTTATATTAAGTTTTTGCATTATCTAATAAGATATTAACATGGGGTAATGGTAAAGAATCAAACTAGGTGCTATCTATGCAAGAGTGCAAGTGAGACTATGGATCATTCACTTGTAAATTGTCCATTCTCAAAGGCCACGTGGAAGGATATGTCTCTGGTTATAACTTGCAAAAACAGTGGGATAAATTAGCCTTAACAGGTTGCTTGGAATCCTAGTTAACAAATAGAAATGTTATAACTCTAAAAGCTTTACCATGTTATGTCTTATGAGGAATATAGGTAACCAAGAACATGATGATTTTTGAAGGGAAAGAGGCCCATACATGAAGTCTATCCCATCAAATTAGACTTTATTTTAGAGAATGAAATAATCCTCCTAATCAAAGAGTTCCAAGAATGTTGCAAGGGCCCTTTGGGTTCTTTTGAATTGTCCCTACCAAGGTAATCTAAGAATCTGTGGAGTAGGGACAAATCTATTTTTGGATAATGCACTTTATTTTCCATTGAAGTATGGAGATAGACTTCATACCAACATTAAACCAGGATTCTATGCCCTATGGATCTTGCTTAAATTGGTTGTAGACAAACAAATAAGAAGGTTGTAGGTACTAGGAAACTCTAAACTATTGGTGGATTAGGCAAATGAAAAATTTCATATCTCAAATTTGGTTCTAGGGCCAATTATGGGAAGGATTATGGAGTTAGGGACTAAATTTGAAGACATATCCTTTGCACACATATATAGATATTTCAATCACAGAGCTAACCAGCTCTCGAAACAAGCTCTTATTATGGAGGAAAGCTCACTATAGGTTCAAGAGACAAGGGATAACATCCGTTTGGTTGTTATTCATATTCCACTCTTCTACTCATGTTATTGCTAGCCTATTTCACGTAACAATTTTTGTTTTTGGAGCATTGGTAACTCAATCTAAGTTAAGCTAATTGACTATTTTTGGGTTACTGATATGAAGACAATTTTGGATATGGATGATTGAAGGATTGTATCTGTCCAATGTATAGGGTGTGGCCAGTCTGGTAGTATGACATAAAAGGATGATAACAATCATGGCAATTATTGAACAAAGCCGAAAGGTTGGTATATGTTAATTTTAATTTCCCATTAGAAATATCAAATACATCTATTGTTTTTTGGAAAAAAGTATATTAAGTTTTTTATGGATTAATTTAATTATTAATAAATATTTTTTTTCAAAATTTGGTAATTTGGGAAGTTACAATTTTGATTGATTTGGAATTTTAATTATTTTTTGAGTATTTGGGTCATTTAGAATGGATAAAAGTCGTGACATGCATGTGACTTCAATTATGGTGGAACCTTGACCATGCATGAAAATAGAGTTTAAGTGCTACGAGTTTAACTTACTCCCTTTTTAATGAGGTTAGAATTAAGCCTTGAAGATCTTATCCAAAAAATATGAAAGGATTTTCAAACCTCACAACATCCTCATATAATTATTTATAAGCATCAGAGAAAAATCTAACTCTCTTATTTATTAAAGTGTTTACCAAATTCCCTAGTCCTATGTCAAACCATACATTAGCCAACTTAGTAGGCTTATCTAAACTCCCTTACTAAATCTACTATAGCAAAGAATTCCCATAACACTAAACATTTGGTATGTTTTGATCAACAAAATGTTTAGCATCATCCCCCAATTACTCTTCAGGCCTCATCAAGGAAGCCCTAGAGATAAAAAAAACATCTATATGACTTCAATCAAAAGATGATTATTAACTTAATCATTATCAAAAACCTGTAATCCAATCTTTATCATTAACATAGTTGAGTTCAATCCTTTACTTCTCTTTCACCCTTACTGTTATTATTATTATTTTGATTAATCATTACTTATTCCCACCAATTAGTCCCGTTTAATCCATCTATCATTTGATTTCTTTCCATCATCATAATTGTGTACTCTCTTATTGTATATCTTCATTAATTATCTGTATCCAATATCATTTGTTTTCTTCTTAGCATCATAATTGCGTATTCTCTTACTATATATCTTCATTATTTACACCAAAGGCATTTTTCTATCTGAGGGTGTCCTTGTAAAACAATGTTCTAGCTTTGTCTGTTGTCCATCTAATACAATGTTGACATGTGTATATTCACCTACATGCAAAGGTGGATGTCACCCATTTGTCATGGTGCCAAAAACATTAACATGAGTTTGCAAGGAAGGAAGGAATTTGTTAATGTAAAGGGGGGAAAGTAGGCACAAGAGTACACGGAGAAGATGTCGGTTGAGAAATATGAAAAACTATCATTCAATTCTTTGGGTTCATGAAATTTGGGGATCCCGATATCTGCTAATGGTATTTGTTGATTTTATCACTGCGGATAACCTGGTTTTCTAAGGTGCTCAAGACATTATGGAAATTCCTTTGACAGGGATTCAACATGCATAGGGAATCTTGGGTCCCATTGAATGACCAATGGTGTTCGTGTATCCCTTAATGGCTTATGTACGGCATTCTGCTTTAAATCCACCATTTTGGTCATTTCTCTAGTTTCACAAGACCATTAGATGCGACCTCAACACACTTCATAGGGGTGTGTTGGTTATTGAGAAGGAGAATGATGGCAATATTTGGACCCTGCTTGATCAGTACCACTTCTCGTGGGTCATTACAAGCACCACAACAATGCCAAGAATGAGTTGTTTCTTTTAATTATACTGTCCTTTGGTTTAAATGCTCGTCACAACAACCAAGCTCCATCAAGCTACTCATCATCATCAATATACATGTATTTTATTTTTCCTTGTTTGCACTTTGAAAGTGTTTAGAAGAACTTAAAAAATATTGGGGGTTTTGAGTTCCAAGCGCTTGTTTCTCATGACCATCGAGGTATGGAAATCAATGAACCTCGGCATGAATATGTAACACCCCGGTTTTGACCCCAATTGCATTAAATGTATATGATGTAAACATTGTAATTAATCATGGTCTAGAGCTAACGGCAAAAGCCCCACCATTGATTTATCATTTTATGTTTCGGAAATTAAAATCGATGCCGATGATATTTTGTGCTCGCTGGCACATTATAATTTTGGACATCATGTAAATATGCAATTTAATTAAAAACCCACAACCAACTATATCAATGCAACAAATAATGATATGGGGGCATGGTTTCCTAAGGATAAGGGGGGGTTGTTTAACCTCTGAGCCAATGGGGAGAAGCCAAGTGTCAAAAGGAGAACCCATCAACTACCAACCACTTTTCTTGTCTTATTCAACCAACCGCTTAATTCTCCAAGGAGTTAGTTGGGAAGTTATTGCCTTGGAGCTTGGGAGGCATGGGCAACCATCAAATCTAAGAAGGTCGTCAGCCTTGACCACACGCGCCCAAAGGGGGGAGATCTCATTCATTTCCCTCACGTGGAGCAGATAACCCCATTCCACAGTCACGCAGGCGAAAAATTTTCCTCATGCATTCACGTTTTTCATTTTTTACTCACCATTCTCTCATTCACGTGAGCTCTCTCAGGCATCGAGAGCTCCTGTGTGTATCCATTCACGTTTTTGGTTGGTCACCTCATCTTTCCCATCGATGGGAGGTCATTTTTGTAATTCCAAGGCATTAGGTTTCCTTCCTCACGTTTTCCTACCGATTTCCTCATTTTACATGCCCAGGAAATTCGTTTTTGTGTTGCTGAGCAAATGGCCATCAAGGATTCACGATTTTGGGGTTCATAGCAGTCATTTTGGCTAATAGAATGCCCAAGATAGTTGTTGAGTTCGAATTTCTCACCCAGGGGTCGATTTCCCCGTTTTACCAACTCGTTTTGTTGCCAAAATCGTTTTTCTACAACCCCAGCACTTTGTAATACTGTGCATGCCTCTGCTGTTTGGTCTGAACTGATTTGGGAGTGGAAGGAGGGTCTTGTAGAAATTCTACGTTTTACTGTTTGCTGGTTTATGTTTCATTTTGTGGTTTTCACATACAACCGGTTTTGCATTGGCTGTAGGTTACTTATGAAATTTTACTGAACAATTAAACACACAGTAAAATACACTAACAGGATGAAAAACACATTTAACAATCACACCATAAAATGATAGACTCAAAGATTTTTGGCCAAAATCAAGCCCTGGAAAAACCCCCACGGGGAAAACCAGTTAGAGAGAGAGAGATTTTATTATCTTCAGCAAAATATCAGAACAGAAATACAATGAAAATTTAACTTATCTCCACCCAAGATTTCATCTCAAAATCTTGAAAAATGTGCCCAACAATAAATGCAGTCCGTACACCCTCGATTTCTGTGCACTTCGTATAGCAATAAATGTAGGCAGTACACCTCGATTTCTGTGCAGACCGTACCAGCAATAAATGCAGGCCGTACACATTGATTTTTGTGCCAACATTAAATGCAGCCGTACCATGTCTCGATTTCTGTGCCAGCAAATAAATGCATGCCATACTGTCTCGATTTCTGTGCAGCAATTAATGCAGGCCGTACTGTCTCGATTTCTGTGCAACAATTAATGCAGGTCGTACTGTCTCGATTTTTGTGCAACAATTAATGCAGGTCGTAATGTCTTGATTTCTGTGCAGCAATTAATGCAGGCCGTACTATCTCGATTTCTGTGCATTCACTTTTCTTGGGAATCGTATCAATGCCCTAGCTCGACCTCCTTCTCACTTAGCTCAGTCTCTCCTTCTCCAAAAATGAAAAAAGTCCAGTGTTTTGCCTCCCTCAACCCTTTTTGTCTAAACCCTAAGTGGGAATCTAATCCAACGGTGGAGAAAGATCCAATCCAATGGCTAAGATTCAATGAGAGTAAAAATCACATTTATTTAAATCACATAAATAGATTTACTCACCCACTTAAATTTATCAAAAAAGTGACTTTAACTTTATAAAGTCTCATTAAGTAGCTTTTAATGTGAGGGTCACCTTTTTCCCTTTTCTAAGTGACTTAGGAAAAAAGTCACTTAGGGAACAAATTCCTAGGTACAAAAACTAACACTCCCTCTTACCGAGGAAGGTGTTCTGCACCACTCCCAACTTATCTCTGAAGAAGACAAACTTCCCCCTCCCCAAAGACTTCGTCAGAATGTCTGCTACCTGCTCATCAGTGGATATATACTGTAGCTCAACTGCCCCTCTCTGAACATAGTCACGGATGAAATGGTACCTGATCTCAATGTGCTTCGACTTGTCATGAAACACTCGATTCTCAGAGAGCTGAATGCAACTCTGATTGTCACAATAGATCACCGTAGGCCTAAGCTGCTGATCAAATAAATCTACCAATAACTTGCGAAGCCACAGTGCTTCACAAGTAGCCTGACTGGCTGCCATATACTCAGTCTCAGTAGAACTCAGTGCAACGGACTTTTGTTTCCGACTGAGCCACGACACTGCTGTCGAGCCCAAATTGAAACAACAACCGGAAGTGCTCTTCCGATCCCTCACACAACCTGCCCAGTCTGAATCTGTGAACCCAACCAAGCTGATTCCACCCGAACCCCTATAGTCCAGACCATAATCCACCGTACCTGCAAGATATCTCAGTATGTGCTTTGTGGCAGTCCAGTGCACACTCCTAGGCTCAACCATGAACTGACTAAGAGTGTTGACCGCAAAACACAAGTCTGGCCTGGTATTGACTAGATACATCAATGACCCAATGAGCTGACGATATAAAGTGGGATCCACCAACTTACCCTCGGAAGCATGAAGTTGCTTCCAGTTGGTGATCATAGGCGTACACATCAGCCTGCAGTCCTCCATCCGAAATCTCTTCAGAATATCAACTGCATACTTCCCCTGTCCAAGGAAAATATGTCCAGGCTCCTGCCAAACCTCCATCCCCAGATACTAATGCATCAGTCCAATGTCTGTCATCTCGTACTCCGATGCTAGATCTCTCTTTCAATGTGCAATGAGACGCTCATCACCTGTGATAAATAAATCATCAACATATAGAAGAAGAATGAGCGGATCTCCTCCAACCACAATGAAGTATAGGTTGGGATCAGCCTCATTCTTCTGGAATCCCATCGATGTCAAGTAAGTATCAATCCTGGAGTACCAAGCTCTAGGAGCTTGCTTCAGTCCGTACAAGGCTTTCCTCAGCCTGCACACATGAGAATCTCTCCCATGGATCTCAAATCCCTATGGCTGCTCTAAATATACCTCCTCCTGCAGAAGACCATTGAGAAATGCAGTCTTCACATCCATCTAGTGGATCTTCCAACCCATCTCTGCTGCTATAGCTATAACTGCCCTGATAGAAGAATACCGAGCAACTGGAGCAAATGTCTCATCATAGTCAACTCCCTCAACCTGTGAGAACCCCCGTTCCACAAACCGAGCCTTGTACTTCTCCACACTGCCATCCACAGCATGCTTTATCTTGTAAAGCCACTTTGAAGTCACAACTGACTTCCCCTCACGTCTCGGCACTATCTCCCAAGCATCATTCTTCATGATGGAATGGTACTCTTCCATCATGGCATCTCTCCATACCTGATGCTGGGAAGCCTCCTCAAATGTGGATGGCTCAGAGTCACGAAGACTCGCAACAAAGGCCATACCATCCCTGTCTGGCTCCACCACTGTCCTGATCTGCTCTTGGGGCCTACCAAATGCCTCTGCATCCTTCAAGGTCTCCTGAAGCCACTTAGGATTCCTCTTCCTTGAAGACTGCTCCTCCCAAACTAGTCTTGGGCTCTCCTCATCTGAGGAAGTCCCAGTACCTGAAGGTCCAACACCCCGAGGACCAGTACCTGATGAACCTGAGATCTGAGGACTCAACCCTGAACCTGTACCTGAAACTGTCCCTGAAGTGCTAGCCACCTGAATCACTGAACCTCTAGAAGCTGTGCCTGTACCCTGTGATCCAGTCACTTCAGAAACCTATGGACCTGATAGCTGCATCGAAGAAGCCTGTACCAACTGAGGTGTGGGAGCTGGTGTCTCCCCCTACTCTAACTCCCTAGACTTCTTGAAGGCTCTCTCCTCATCAAACTTCACTCTTCGTCGGACAACAACTCTCCTCTGGCTAGGTAAGTAAAGCCGATAGGCCTTCGAAGTCTCGTCATATCCCACAAATATGCCTCTCTCTACGGTGGGATCAAACTTCGTCCTCTTCTCAGAAGGGACGTGAGAGTAAGTCAACGAGCCAAATATGCGAAAGTGGCCCACCTTAGGCTTCTTACCTGAATACATCTCCTCAGGATTCTTACTCCCCACTGCCCTGTGAGGACTCCTGTTCTGCAGATAAACTGCAGTGCTACATGCCTCTGCCCATAGAAAGAAAGGTAACCCCTGGTCATGAAGCATCGCTCTGGCTTCCCCCACAATCGACCTGTTCTTTCTCTCTGCTACTCCATTTTGCTCAGGAGTGTAAGGAACTGTCAACTATCTCTGAATGCCCTCCTATCTGCAGAATGCATCGAACTCCTTGGAGGTATACTCACCCCCATTGTCCGATCTCAACATCTGGATCTTCCTCCCTGTCTGCTTCTCCACAAGGGCTTTGAACCCTTGGAAGACTCTCAACACAAGTGAGGACTTCTTGCTCCTCAAGAAGTAGATCCAGGTCTTCCTGGAGTAGTCATCAATGAAGCTAATGTAGTACTCAAAACCTGTCAAAGACACTGATGACATAGGACCACATATGTCAGAATGGATAAGATCTAGCACCCCTGCAGCTCTCATGTCACTTCTCGGAAAAGCAGTCTTGGTGTACTTTCCCAAAGCACACCCCCTGCACACATCACTCTGCTCAATGTTGAACTCCGGTAATCCTGTAACCATGCTCCTCAACAATATGAGAGCTGGGTGATGTAGGTGGGCCATCCTCCGATGCCAAAGATCACATAGCTCACTGCTGTTGCTGTGTGCTAGAGCGCACTGTGGTTGAAATAAGAGCTTGTACAACTTTCCACATCTGACTCCAATGTCCATGGCACTAGACATACATGTAGCCCTGGGATACACCTGCACTCTCCCATCTGAAAAGCACACCCCAAGACCCCGGTCCTCAATGGTGGAAACTGACACAAGGTTCTTCTTCAGCCTAGGGACATACAACACATCCCTCAGAGTCATGAGACTCATCGACTCCCTCTGGAATGTAATGGTCCCTCGACCAACAGCTCTAACAACGGTGTTGTTTCCAAGGACAACCTCCACATCTCTACCTGTCTGAGATAGCTCCGAGAACGACTCTCGAGCTCCAGTCATGTGGCTCGAGGCTCCGCTGTCAATATACCAAGTAGTAGAGGTGGATGGACTCCCCTGATGACCTGCCAACAATAAATGCTCACTATCCATATCCATGTCTGTGCTGGTGGCTAAAGAGACTCTCTCTCTCTCTCTCCATCTGTCCAGCATATAGGGAAAACTCCCTCTGAAATGCATCACCAAACTCATCAACCTCTGTTGAGGCTGCTGTCTGCTGTCCCTGTCCCTTCTTCTTCTTCTTGCTTGGACACTGTGAAGCATAGTGCCCAAACGCCTGACATGCATAACACTTGATTTTACTCAAGTCTTTCTTCTGCCCACTTTGCTGCTGCTGGTGCTGCTTGGCCCCACCCTTCTTGGGACCCTTCTTCTTCTTGCCCTTAGCTGCCAAAGCCACATTCTCGTCATCAACCCCACTGTGAGATGTACTGCCCTATACAAGACCTCTCCTAGTCTCCTCCTGCACAAAGTCATCCCAAATTCTATCCCAGGTAGGTAGGTTCTCTCTGCCCACTATGGCTTGCACAAATGCACCCCAAGGCTTTGAAGCCCCATTCACTGCTGTGCATACAAGCTCTGTAGGGGCTACCACCTCCCCAACCGCTGCAAGTTCATCCCGAACTGCAGAAATCCTGGTAAGATATGCCGTGACTCCCTCACCCCCATTCATCTTTATACTTTTGAGTTTCTCTTTGAGAACCATCTTCCTGTTCTCATTGGAACTCTCATACAAATTGATCAAGGCTGACCACATCAAGTGTGCCCTAGTCTTGCCTGAAATGTGAGGGATTATGTGGTCTTTAACTGCATCTAGAATGATCCTCCTAGCTTTACAGTCCTTCTTGTTGAAAGCTGATAGAGCTGCTGCATCTGCTGATGCGGGAATGACAACCGCGTTAGCTGTAGTGTTCCTAACTACATCCGGCCATAACTCATTCTCCTCCAGTATCAGTAAAATTCTGGCCTTCCACGGCACACAATTTCCTGTCCCATCCAGCCTATCCTCCAGTCTAAGACCTGTAGCCATCTCTACACCAACCCAACAAAGTCACTGCTCACTGATAGAAGGTAAAATACTGAAAATTTCTGTGTGTCTTCAAACTATCACTGTTTTCTGCCCCCAAGCTCTGATACCATGTAGAAATTCTGCGTTTTACTGTTTGCTGGTTTATGTTTCATTTCGTGGTTTTCACATACAGCCGGTTTTGCATTGGCTGTAGGTTACTTATAAAATTTTACTGAACAATTAAACACATAGTAAAATACACTAATAGGCTGCAAAACACATTTAACAATCACACCATAAAATGATAGACTCAGAGATTTTTGGCCAAAATCAAGCCCTGGAAAAACCCCCACGGGGAAAACCAGTTAGAGAGAGAGAGATTTTATTATCTTCAGCAAAATATCAGAACATAAATACAGTGAAAATTTAACTTATCTCTACCCAAGATTTCATCTCAAAATATTGAAAAGCGTGCCCAGCAATAAATGCAGTCCGTACACCCTCGATTTATGTGCACTCCGTACAGCAATAAATGCAGGCCGTACACCTCGATTTATGTGCAGACCGTACCAGCAATAAAGCCAGGCCGTACACCTCGATTTCTGTGCCAACATTAAATGCAGCCGTACCCTGTCTTGATTTTTGTGCCAGCAATTAAATGCAGGCCGTACTGTCTCGATTTCTGTGCAACAATTAATGCAGGCCGTACTGTCTCGATTTCTGTGCAGCAATTAATGCAGGCCGTACTGTCTCGATTTCTATGCAGCAATTAATGCAGGCCGTACTGTCTCGATTTCTGTGCATTCACTTTTCTTGGGAATCATGCCAATGCCCTAGCTCGACCTCCTTCTCTCTAAGCTCAGTCTCTCCTTCTCTAAAAATGAAAAAAGTCCATTGTTTTGCCTCCCTCAACCCTTTTTGTCTAAACCCTAAGTGAGAATCTAATCCAACGGTGGAGAAAGATCCAATCCAATGGCTAAGATTCAATGAGAGTAAAAGTCACATTTATTTAAATTACATAAATAAATTTACTCACCCACTTAAATTTATCAAAAAAGTGACTTTAACTTTATAAAGTCTCATTAAGTAGCTTTTAATGTGAGGGTTACCTTTTTCCCTTTTCTAAGTGACTTAGGCAAAAAGTCACTTAGGGAACAAATTCCTAGGTACAAAAACTAACAGGTCTGACTAGCTTGATAAACCTAGTGTGAGAAGGAACCTCACAGACGTAGCTAGGGTGCTGGATTTCTTCTTTGCACACCCTTAATAGCACTAGAAGGAAAGGCATAGCCTGAGGGACTGTGTAGCAGAGACGGGTATGCTTCCTTGTGTTGGGGTGTAGATGTTTTAGAATCCAGGATAGATTTGGTGTAGGTGTCCATAGCTATGTGGTCGAGCTCACTAGCTTAGCAGTCAGCATTTCCAGCTCATTTGTAGCATGATAAACCCAACTGTGTTGGTTTGGATGAACTTTGATATACCTTTGGCTATGTGTGAGCCTGTTAGTGTTCCCTTATTCCTTGTGGGAATCATGGCCATCTCGGGGGTGGTAGTGCCACTGAGAGATTGATGAGCACACTGGCCTATGGTTGGGTGGAACATTGCAGCGACGTAGCTGGTTGTGGGACAAGCTTCTTTCAAGATAAGTATCTCTTGTGTTAATCTATGCACTTGTATTTGTTTTATAAATATGATGAACATGTTAATGTGTTGAATGGAATGCATTTTGATTCCACTGTTTGATAATAATTTATGCATCTGTGTATCTTTTAAGTTCAATGCATTTTTATCTTACGTTCATGGGGCTTAGATTTCCCACATTAGCATCATAGTCGCGTTCTCTCTCTGGTGGACGGGAGGGGACATGACACCAACACTTCGTAATTGCTGTGTATGCCTCTGCTATTTGGTCTGAACTGATTTGGGAGTGGAAGGAGGGTCTGACTAGCTTGATAAACCTAGTATGAGAAGGAACCTCACAGATAGATCTAGGGGGTTGGATTTCTTCTTTGCACGCCCTGAATAGCACTGTAAGGGAAGGCATAGCCCGAGGGACTGTGTAGCAGAGAAAGGTGTGCTTCCTTGTGTTGGATGTGTAGATGTTTTAGAAGCCAGAATAGATCTGGTGTAGGCGTCCATAGCTGTGTGTTCGAGCTCACTAGCTTAGTAGTCAGCGTTTCCAGCTCCTTTGTAGCCTGATAAACCCAACTATGTTGGCTTGACTGAATTTTGATATACCTTTGGATATGTGTGAGCTTGCTAGTGTTCCCTTATTACTTGTGGGAATCATGCCTAGCTAGGGGGTGGCAGTGCTGCTGAGAGATTGATGAGCACACTGGCCTATGGTTGGGTGGAATGTTGCAGCGACGTAGCTGGTTGCGAGACAAGATTCTTTCAAGATAAATATCTATTGTGTTAATCTCTGTACTTGTATTTGTTTTATAAATATGATGAACATGTTAATGTGTTGAATGAAATGCATTTTGCTTCCGCTGTTTGATAATAATTTATGCATCCGTGTATCTTTTAAGTTCAATGCATTTTTATCTTATGTTCGTGGGGCTTAGATTGCCCAGATTAGCAGCATAGTCGCGTTCTCTCTCTGGTGGATGGGAGGGGACATGACAGAACATCACCTAATTCCTTTGATTGACTACTTTGTGGATGATAACAATCAGTCTTCCCATATTATTTCGTAATTGGGAGGGTGGATCAGAATTCATGATATTATAGAACATTTTCTACGATTGATCATCCTTGTACTTGAATGTAATAGCATGAATCCAAGGAAGCTTAGTTTGTTAGAATAGAAACCTTACTTATCCCCATCTCAAGTCATCCAACAATGTTTAAGAGGTTAAGTTTCAGGATGGATAATGGCTTGACTGTCCAATCAAAGGATGGGTTGAAGACATACTGACTTTGTGACCAAAAATATTTATTGGAGGTGTGCCTTTCATTTAATATTCTCATGTCCTTATTGTCCAAATTTAGATTAAAATGGAGTAAAAGGTTGAGAGCACGTTTCCTTTTTGCAGCTCTTAACACCGAGTCGGTTTCTATACAAGATTATGCTTGCTTGTCTGGAAGGGGTCCATACTTGATTACACGAATTCTTTGTTTATTGTCCCGGTCAGAAACATTGAAAAACGATGTAGATATGCTTGGCTGGCGTATCAGAAAATTCTTTGTTTATTCGAATTTGTCTTTTAACGTATTCGTCTCCTTCAAAAGCCTTCTTCAACACGAAACTTGCAAGAGCCGCCTCTGTCACGACCACTGCAGTCTATTGTATTTGTCAGATTGGCTTTCAATTGGATTGAAAGAATGTGCCATCTCTGATCTCTGAAATCGAAATCGGTATTGAGAAGTGTTTTATGTTATATTAAGCAACAAACTCTGCAGGATGTGGGGTTTTTAAGTTTAGTGAAAGAAGAATGGTTTTAGAAGCGACCACCAGTACGTTTCCTCCTATGGATCCGTCAAACGAGAGTCCGCAGGCGATGATTAGTCCTCATATGAGTGAAAGTACAATAATTGTTCTCCTTGAGTTTTTCTGTGCAGAGTATCTCTCGCAGGGCTAGTCAACTAGTGCACCGACGATATGTACCGATCGGACGCCCGGCCGCGCGTGACCGGTCACGTCCGACGCAGCCAGTCGGTGCATATCGTCGGGCAAATAGGTCCCGGCGGGCTGGCTTCGGTTGTTCCATGGGACAAAATTTGGAGGTCATGCCATGATCATGTGGCCTCCAGACGGGCTAATACCGGCATGAAGAACGAATCCATAGAAGCAGATCACTCAACTTGATTATTGGTAGCGATTTCTAGCCCAGTTTAAAAGTTGTAATTGAAGTTCTTCCGAGATCCCACAAAATCCCTTGCACCTGCCCCCTAGATCAAATTCACTTAACTTATAAATTACTAAATTGAAACAAGTCAAATAGCAGCAAGGCTGCTTATACCTGCCGTTTAGAAATATTTTAATCCTATATTGTATATAAGTTGAAAGTTGAAGTAATTATGAAACATTAAAAACTTGCAAGAATGTATTATTTGTTGTTATGTTGCTTATTTTATGATGTGACATTATTTGTTGCTATGTTGTTTATTTTTCTATGTGAAATTACTTGTTGCTTTTATATCGATGGGTTAACTATGTTGCTAATATTTTTATGCTGCATGATACCTACCTCTTAAGAAAAGTTTAATAAAAAAATAGTTGAACAAAAAATGACAAGTAGATAATAATAAAGTGTACAAAACTACTTCCTTAATTAGTTATAGAGTAAGACCTTGAAACTAAAGATCCAAAATAAGTTTACTTGTATTTGTGAATAGAAGAATTATTATCACTTGCATTTGTGGATAGGAAAATCTTCGGCACTACCAATTTTTTCCATCTTAAACTAATATATAACTAATACCTAAATATTTAATTATCAACCAAAATTTAAAATAAAATATTTTAAATCCATAATACTTTCTAATTGAAATAATACTATTTTAAACTTGTTTACAAATAAATTAAAAAAATTATTTGAGTATAATTTAATAAAGAAAAAAAATTATTTAAATATAATTTAATAAAGAGAAAAAATTATTTGAATATAACTTGATTAAATTAATTTTTTATAAATATAAAAAATAATAAATTTAATTAAAAAAATTCATTTAATATTTAAGTTGATTTTAATATCTAAAATTGAATAATTTTTTGAAATCATAAATTTAATAAAATAAAAAAATTAAGACATACTTAACATACTATTAAACTTAAATATTTTTTTTCCAAGGAAAAAAATCGTAAATACTT
Source organism: Pseudotsuga menziesii (assembly GCA_001517045.1). Classification (NCBI taxonomy): domain Eukaryota; kingdom Viridiplantae; phylum Streptophyta; class Pinopsida; order Pinales; family Pinaceae; genus Pseudotsuga; species Pseudotsuga menziesii. The sequence goes on from LPNX010244276.1 coordinate 364,288, forward strand.
TATTCACATTTAGTAGATGGCCCTCATAGTCCAGTTTACAAAATACAAGTAAGAAGTTGTCAAAACAAATTTGCCTCAGAAAGAGTATTAAACTTAAATATATGTATGTAGATATGTTTTAATATAATTATAATTGAAGAAATAATTCAAATAAAATTTACATTTTAAAATAAAATAAAATAATATATTAAAAATATAAATTATTAAATTCATATATGATTTCAAGTTTATAAAAAATAAATTTTATAAATAAAAGTTTATGTAAAAAGGTTTTTATTAAATAAATCAAGAGAACATACTCAAATTTCAAGCATATGTATTTGAATTTATTATATATATATAGAAGAATTTAATAATAGAAATAAGAATCACAAATTAAAAAAATAAAATAGTAATAATTTAAAAATGTAATTATTAAAGTTTGTGAAAATTATTGTTTTTAATTCAAAATGAATTTAAATCCTTTCTATACAATATTGATATCCAATTGTATAAGATAACAATAAATTTTATTATGAAAATTCCTTTAAAATGTAAAAACACTTGTCATTATTTGTGAGTAAGAATAAGACTCCTTACGAAGAATGCAATATTCAATGTCCAACCCAATTTTAAAGAGTGACTCATGGTTTGATACATTGTAGAGAAATACAACAGACAATTGCTTACATTTTTCATTAGAGCCAACATAGAATAACATGAATTTTGTCTAGGTAACTCTAGTAATTAGACATGAAGAAGGAAAAAATGCATCAAACAAAAAATGACATTTTTAGAAAGAAAAAAAAAACATATATACACAATAATACATTTAAGCAATTACATAATACACCATTGTCAAATAATACATGCCACTAACTTAAATAGACATTCATGGTGATTATCATATACCATCCCAGGTAGAAACAATAACTACACGCATTTGCATATGACCAATTATTTCAAAATCATCCGAATACATGTTAAAATGTCGGTGGCTGAAAAAATATTTATCATTGGCTAGGAATATTTATTGTTGCTACGATGTTTTGAAAAAAATCATCAATTTGATACTCTATTGGATAGTATACAAGTTTAGAATGGTGAAAGTTCACATTCTTGGTGAAGTTCAATTGATTCTTTGGTAGTTCTCTCACAAGCTGATGGTGGCATTAGTGATGTGTTAATTTTTTTTTAAAGGCAATGCAACCATCGCTATTGACAAATGCCACATTTCCCCCTGCATATTGCATATCACACCTTTGTCTTGTACTTAAAATTCACCTTCCTATTACAGGGTGCACATATTCATCGGTAATACATCATGTTTGGTTGCTATGCGAACAACATATATCGGGGTTTTGAGGTCAACTGTTTTCGTTCTAACAACAAAATTATATCATCATCTCACCAGATCTAAACGAGTTTAATACGTTGAGTTTCAGTACTACACGACAACCCATTTCATGTGGAATGGTCGTCATTATTATATGACCTAATTCTTTATAATTATTATATAGAAAAATACTTAGCCATTGTATGCAGCTATTCTTTATAACTATCATATATACAAATACTTTGCCATCCTGTTGGGCCATGCTTGAAACAAACAAAGTGCCAACCTTATCGTAACATATTTGACTTTTTGTAGGGAAAATCAACGCAACTCTTTGTGATATATTTGACTCAAAATTATAGATAATCAAATCCATGTATGCTCCTCTAGATCAGTGATCATGTACCAATGAGATGCTCTTCTGATATCTCATTTTCGCCATTTTTAACCTAAATTGTGTAGGTGTGCCATGTTTTACTCTGCTGCGTATCGCATGGAGGCCACTTGTCTCTTGTCTTCGTAATCTCGTCTTTGAAATGCACTGGTCTTTTAATTTATAATCTAGTGCATGACAGCCACGTGTTGTCTTTTACTAATTCAATTAAAAATAAGACTATATTAAGTAGTTGGAATACATATTTGGGTTTTTTATTTCCTTCTTATATATATTTTGTTTCTCTGTGGGCACACCAGGGTTTCTGAGGACAAACATTTTCTTCTCCGTCTTACGAGAAGTCATTCATGGACATATCCCTCTCTTGTATGTAGCCAAGGTGCGACTCTTCCTACTAAAATATCTATAATACTAATATATTTGAAATCATATCCTTTTAGTTGATCGATAAACAGTTTTGAACTGCTCATATCGAATTTTAAGCAGGCTTTATTTTCTTGTCTGTTATCTATTAGTCACACTGTGCTTCTGCCTTTTCACTTCCTCCGAAGACTAATTGCATTTATTGGAAGTTCTTCATG
>LPNX010244276.1:367168-382388 GCA_001517045.1 Pseudotsuga menziesii
AAATAAACACCAACTTTTACTTTTGTATTTAAAAATAGCTTTAAATTTAAAAAAATATAAATAATATATAATAAATCATTTTCATTTTCCAAATGAAACTAACTACATATAAATAGATATAAATATTTAAAAACACCAAATAACTTATTAAAAATTTTCCTATGTAAAGAATGGTAACATATTCTTCAATGTACCCTCACATATAATTAGGGATGAGATTCATTTGCTTGAAACATAATGATTTTAAAAGTCAACTTATTTTAGGCAATGAGGTGTTGGGACTACTTAGTTGAATATTTTGTAACACAAATAAATAATTTTTTTAAGAATACATAAGTATTGTGGAGATAGTGGGATACGTTAATAATAATAAGATGTTTTATTATATATGTAATGATAATGTTTAATATCAAGTAAAATTAATCTTGGATGTTCATGGAAAACTTAATGGAATAATATGAAAATCCAATTAGAAAATGTTGAAAACATTAATGGATGAGGGGTTGTGGATCTTGGGAGATTGCTTGGAGTCCAACTTTCCTTTCGGGTTAGCCTAGTACCAACCAAGTAAAAAAAGTGGGAACTGTCCAAGTTGCAGGATTCTTGAACTCATTTTTTTTTTTGTTTTTGTTTTTTAGTGTCTTTCTATGGTTGTTGCTGGAATTTATTCTAGTTTTACGGTTTCTAGATCCATATGGACCGCAAGGGTCGTGCTGATGGATTTTGGCGTTCTACGGGGCAGGGTGGGGAAAGTACCCCTGTCTCTTCCCTGTCAAGCTCTATTAGGTTGGGCACAGTTGGTAGGGAATCGAAGGGGCGAGGGGTCGTTTCATTACCCTTTGACAATGATGGGAGTAGAATTAAGACTAACCCTAAGTCTCTGGTGGAGTTCCTTCACGAAAAAGTAAACCCTGTGGGAGTCTCTTCTCCCACAAAATCGCTAGTGTGTCCCTTTTCGCAGGCTGTTGTAGACTTTGTTTCTCAAGAAGGATTTATTCATGGAGAAGGTTTTCTTTCTGGCAAGGTACATAAGAATCCAATGTCGGTAGAACAACATAGAGCTCGAAGGCATATAAAAAATGAAAAGGTTAAAAAGGGCAAATCACTTTTCATTTTGGGAAAAGATGTCACAATGGACATGGTTCTCTAATGAACTAACATAGTTTTGGTGGGGAAATTTGAGTTTGTTAAGCTTATTAGAATAGATATTATGGACTGGATTCGCCTAAAATGGAAGCCAATTATTATAGCAGTTCCTAGAGTTTTAATGCTGATGAATGGTTGGATATGCTTTCAGTTTATCTCCAAGGAGGATAGGAAGAAAATTGATGAGAGGTTTTGGGTAATAGAGAAAGGCTTATTGGTGCTTGTGAGATTGCATTACGGGTTTAAAACTTGGAAGGAAAAGCTTCGGAAACGACATCTTTACGTGATGCTACAAGGGTTCCCTCAACATTGTTGGAATTTAGCCGACTTCGTGGTTGTAGCAAATTTAATTGGTAAGTTTATCCTAATTGAGGAAGATTAATTGTAGGCTTCAGACAAGAAAACTCCATGAATGCTTGTGGAATTAGATGTTACCGATGGTCTTCCTGAAGAAATAGAAGTGGTTTGGGATGGGTTTTTTTTTTGTACAGAGGCTCGATTATTGGAGATTGGATTTTTGATGTCATTTATGTAGACATACAAGGCATGCAAAAGCTTCCTTCCCGAACTAGAGAAATAGGTATCTAATTGAAGAGGACTTGGCCCTTGAAACAACTGAAGAAGCTGACTCGATGCTCTATGGTAGAAAGTTTATGATTCCTCTAGATGCCTCTAATGTGACTGATTTTCTTGGTAAGTTTTGTAATTCCTTACCTATTCTTTCAAAGTTCCCGTCTTTTGAGGAAATATCTAAAACCCTTATATCACATGGAATTGGGATTAGGGAAGGCGGTTTTGAAAATCCTCTTATTTCAACCGCCCATAATACTTTATCCTTTGATATTTTAGTAGCTTCAGGTAATGAGGGATAAATGGTGTTTCTATTTCCCTAAAACAAAACCCTAGCCGAGAAGGATGTATGGACACTTTGGATGGTACTAGAATTGAAGGGGTTATGGTTTCCGATTCGAACCATTGTTTGGAGTTCAATGAGAATGAGGAAGAGGTTAAGAGTAGTGAACATAATCAATACAATTCTTCGAGGGCTCTTTCAAAGCATCCTTTGGACATAACTCTAACCCCTTCTTCCATTCCAGATGTTCAAGATCAATTAAACCAAGAAGATTTTCCTTCTCTTCTGGATTCTTTGAAACCTAAGACAATACCAAACTACTGAGCTGTTTGAGATGGGATTTCTGATACTTTACCCATTTCATCCATTCGTTCTATCAATGTTACTATTTGAAAACTTTCTAGATGTAAAAAAGGAAAGAGCTAGGTGGAGACCGATTCAATTACTAAGTTTGTTAATCCTAGAGTTTCCTCACTTTTTCAAAAGGGACTTGAAAACCACTCAGATGTGGCTCCTTCATATTTTAGGGATGTTAGAGAAGAGGAAACCCTCACTGGGGTTACTCAATGAAACTTGTCTCTCCAAATACTAGAGGGTTAGGCAGTTTTCCAAAGAAAGTTGTTGTTAAGAGACTTTTGGAAAAGGTGAATCCTTATGAGGTTTTATTGAAAGTGATTATGTCTTTTACAATTGTTGCTTGTAATTTTTTCTTAAATATCAAAACATCATGGAAAGTATTCTCTTTAGATTCCTCGGGGATGTCTGGTGGATTGTTGCTGGCTTTGGATCCGACTGTTTCACATTTCAAATCCTTTTCTACGATTGTTGGGCTTATGATTGAAGGCAAGCTAAAATAATTTTGAATGTCTATGGTCATTATAGCCATAGAAAGGAGTTTTGGGAGGAGGTTAATAGGGATAGGATTCTTAATCACCAGGGTTTGATTTTTTGTGGTGGCCTAAATCTAAATCTGCCTACTTGAAAAGTGTGGGGTGTGGGCAATATAAATGATCTGTTGTCTGGTTTTTTCATATCACTCTTTGAAAATATCGATTTGATATATATTGGACCCAACGCTTAAGTTCTACTTGGACTAATGGTAGATTAGGTCATGCATGTATAGAAAAAGGACTAGATAGGTTCCTCATGGCATATAATTTTTGCAACCTATTGGGAAGGTACAGATCTTGATCAACAACTACAAGTGTTTCAGATAATAAGGTTGTTATTATGGAATTATATGGAAATAAAAGTTTGAATCATTATCCTTTCATGTTTATTCATTGTTGGTTATAGGAAGCATACTTTTGTAAGATGATTAAGGAGAATTGGATTGAGTTTTCAAATTCGGTTCACATGCCTCCTATGATAGGTTTTTTGAAAAAAACTATCTCCTTAGGAAAAAAGTAATTAAATGGGAAAAAGAGAAAAATAAAGTAATATTAAAGGATTTAGAAGTGATTGAAATGGAAATTGATTCATTATTGGGATAGGTGAATGGAGAGTATTTTTCAGCAAATAGGAAGGAGAGATTCTTTCACTTGCAGGCTCAAAGGGCCAAAATTCTTATGCAGAAAGAAGAGACTTGGAGATTAAAGAGTAGAGCATGATGGTTGGAAGCACGAGATAATAATACTAAGTTTTTTCACAGATTTTCTAATCAAAGGAAAATCACTAACTCTATATGGGAACTTAAGATTGAAATTGGCGAAGTTATCAATGATCAGAAGAATATCAAGGAGGATGCAGTAGGTTTCTTTAAGGATATATACATGCAAGATAAATTTACAAACTTGGAGCAACGATTAAAATTTTTGAAGAATTATCCGAGATTCTTTAGTGAAGAAGGAGGTAATGAGATTGGTAAGGTTGTGGAGCTTCAAGAGGTTAAAAGGGTTTTAACAAATTCTTCCAAAGCAAAAAGGATTGGCCCTAATGGTTGGCTGGTTGAGCTCTTTGTCCATTTCTTTGATCTTTTTGGTCAGGAGCTTACTTTGGTGATTAATGGATCTCAAAGAACAGGTAAGAAACCGAAGGAAATGAATTCTACTTATTTGGTCGTTATTCCTAAACGAGACAAGCAAGAGACTGTCAATGATTATAGACCGAACTCTTTATGCAACCTCATATACAAAATTATTACAAAAATGATTCCTAATAGGATCAAACCAATTTTGGGAAGATTCATATCTGAAGAATAGTTTGGTTTTCTACATAGGAAAATTTTGGATGTAGTTGGCATAGCTTAGGAGTGTCTTCATTCTGAAAAATTGAAGAAGTTGCAAGTTTTCATTTTAAAAGTTGATTTAGTTAAACCTTATGACAGGTATATTGGTATTTTTTATGCTTAATTCTGATTCAAATTGGTCTACTATATGAAGTGAGTAGGTGGATTATGGGTTGTATTACTTCGACAAACTATGTAGTTTTGGTAAATGGTTCTCCTTCTTCTTCTTTTCATAGTAGTAGGGGTCTTAGGTAGGGATGTCCATTGCCACCTTTAATTTTTTTGTTGGTGATCAAAGGACTTAGCAAGATGATTGCATTAGCAAAAAAGGAGAAGAAAATTAAAGGCTTGGAAATGTCTTCCTCTCTTTATGTTTCTCATCTGTTGTTTGTTGAAGAAATTTTGATCTCCAGTCATGGATCACTTGAAGAGTGGAAACATTATTATGACATCTTCACGTCCTTCTATATAGCTTCAGGTATGATGATTGGTGACCACAAATCCCACTTTTCTTATTATTGTATTGATGAGGTCTTATGTGATCAAATTTATGGCTTTTTTCCCTTTAAAGATGTATGAGATTGATGAAGGCATCAAATACCTTGGTTTTCAACTCAAGCCAAATTCTTATTTCACTACAAATTGGTCCTGTTTAATTAAAAAAGTGGAAAAAAGGATTACTTGCTGGGAATTTAGATGTCTTTCTTCCAGATGAAGGCTGGTTTTGGCCAATGTTGTTTTGCAAAATATACAAGTTTACTAGTTTTCATTAATTTTAATTCCTATATTTGTCATTACTCAATTAAGGAAAATAATTTTCCAGTTTTTGTGGGATGCATGTTTGGAGAGATCAAAATTTCATCTCTCGGCATGGGAAATCATTTCTCTCCCAAAGCGTTTGGGTGGATGGGGCCTCAATAATTTGGTTTGGTTTAACAAATATTTATGTGCTAAAATCACGTGGAGAGCATTGTTTCATAATGGTTTGTGCAACAAGGTGATTCTCACAAAATATATCAATTTTTTTCTCTATCTTTCAATGAGTGCACGAGCCGATTTTGTCGAAAGGAAGAGCCTCAATTATATGGATAAGATTTTTAAAAATCTATCCGGTGTTAAGTAGACATTTCAGTTGGAAGGTTGGTCGTGGAGTTCAAATTTTCTTGGGTATTGACCCCATTGTTAGTCTTGGAGAGAAATTTTCCTTGTCATAAGATTTAATTTCAGAATTGCAAAGGAGAAATATTATGGTGCCGTCAGATGTTAAAAATAATCATGATTCCAGGGACGGGTATTGGATTTCTGCCACGAGTTTAAATCTTCTGAGGTATTTTTCTGAAGAATGGAATAATTATAGTATCTCTTTGAACCGTACTGGTGTTCTTCTATCTAATAAAAAAATGGTATTGTCTGGGATAAAAAGAATTACAATGGCAAAGTGCTTATAATGTGATTGTGGAGGAAGAAGTCATAGGTTCCCATAAGTGGTGGATGAAGTATATATGGAAAAAAAATATCCCTCTAAAAATCAAAGTGTTATGTTGGCTGGTATTAAACAACAAACTTTTATCATGGGTTCATTTATAGGCTAGAGGTTTTAATGGCCCCGGTATTCGTCTTTTCTGCTGGAAGGACTCTGAAACCGTATCTCATGTTTTTAATCAGTGTTCCTTCCATATATCTGTGTGGAGGGAGGTTTGCAAGATGCTATCCATTTAGTTTCAGTGGAATTTGAAAATTTTTGATGAGAATCTTCATCATTGGGTGGATAAAATGTTTTTACAAAAAGATATTCCTTTATTTTTGGTTTGGGAATTCTGGAAAGCGAGAAACAAAGATATATTTCAACAAGTCAAGCCATCTATGCAGTTGATTTGTTTGAATTTTATTGCATCTTGGAAAGAATGGTACAAAGAATCTTCCTCAAGACCTGCTAAAACTTACTTGGAACCCTCTGTGTCTGATGGTTTTCATTATTGTTTCTTCGACGGGGCTCAAAAATATGGATGGTCTGGTGCTAGTATATTATTATATATGAGAAGGAATCATTGCATTCAGTTGAGAATGGGGAGCGGAAAGGGCTCAAACACTCATGTGGAACTTATCTCTTCAAAGGATTACTGTGGTTTGATAAGAAGCGAGGCATCATGTAGTTGGAAGTGTTTGGTGATTCCAAAGTTATCATTGACCAGGTAAATGAGGATAATGATCTGCAGGCAATAAATTTATCAAATTGGACGAAGAAGGTAAAGTGTTTGATCTTCCAGTTTGCTTCTATCTCTTTCAGCCACATTTATTGCATTTTTAACAAGAAGGAAACCACATTATCAAAGGAAGCTATCAGATATTTTTCTGGTTCTATCCATTATATAGAGTTGATAGATGGGACTATGATAGATTCACGTTTATATTCTATCTTTTGAAGGATGTACTTGATGAGTAGGGAACTATGAATTCTGTAATTTTTTTGTTACTGTTAGTAGTATGGTGGTTGTAGGTTTGATAGGTTTTAGATCTTGATAGAGGTTGTTTTGTTTGCTATGAACAAGTTATGGGAGTAAGTTGGTATGATCTTGTCCAAGGATGAAAGGAAGTCTTGGTTTTTTGTAACTTTGATTCTAAATGGAATAACAAGTTGCATGATTTTTTTCTTTGAAAACAAAAATCAATTTGATTTATTAGATATTTAAAAAAAAGTAAGGAATTATTTGATTTGTTTTAAAATTGTATTTCTATACTCAAAAATCTTGAAGATAAACATTTCTAACTTAACATAATTTTGATAGGATATAAGGTTTGTATTGTAACAAATATTTAATGTGGGTGTATGTAGGGACTTTAAGAGAAAATAATTTTCATCCTCAACATGGCATAGTCTCACGTAGATGGAAAATCCTATTTCACTATGGATCTCATGAGAGTTCGCTCTTATCTTAGTTTTATTAATTTTCTTCTTTATACTAGTTAAAACAAAGAGATATTTTTGATCTTCTATCTTAGGGATAATGACCGTCTTATAATATCTTAATTTTCTTTTAACCTCTAAATCTTTATCTCACCACATTTTCTATTTAAACTTAGATGTAATAATATTTTGCAAAGTGGCATTTTCACCAATTCCCCAATGGTTCAATCAAGTCAGGGCATCTTTATACAAACCCGCTTTAGCCATAGGTGGTTTTGACTAGATTTTGAAGCAATTTCAGGAAGCCTATAGTTTCCCACGATATTTATCTTGTTGTTTTACATCTGATACCTAGTTATAGCAATCCTCTCAATGGGGGAAATACACACTTATATGAGAAGAATAGGATAGGGTGTATTGATTTTAACTTTGAGGTTATAAGTTATAAAACACTTATGGATTTTCTCAATATTTCTCCAAGACTCTCTAGAGATGTTGCAACCCCAAAATTCACAATTGCACAAGATAACGCGAGTTATGAAAGTTCCAAAGAGAAACTTCTTTTTATCCCACATCGCAAGGTTTGTTGATTTACAATTGTTTTCAAGACCAAAATAAAATTTCCATCCTCCATTAATCATTTTCTCAATGTTGATCTTGTGATGGATATCAATTTTGAGATATTTGTACAAAGTCACTTCCTCCAAGTTGCTATTGTTATATAGAAAATTAGAGTAAGTGACCCTCTTGGATTTTATAACCATGAGTTTTTCTTTTTTGGTGTTAACATTCGTACCCATATTAGAGCATAAATCCTTGAGAATTCTTAACTGCTTATCAAGACCAAAGGGGCACCTTAACATAAGAACAATATCATCAGCATGGAGAAGAAGGATGATGACTATTCTTGCTAACAATCTACTTCTTCTAAACAACCTTCTAGATTATCAATGTATATGCTGAAAAGGGTAGGAAAAGGGGGGGACTTTGCTTAACGCCAATGCTACAATTGATATTTCTTTACCAACCCCCACAGTTCCAAAACTTGACAATGGCATTCTTGTATAACCTTATCGCAACAACTGTCAACTCAAAAGGAACCTTTAGCTCTTCTAATATATTCCATAGGTTATTTCTAAGCATTGTATCAAAAGATTTTCTGAAGTCCACAAAAATACAAAATAGTTTGGATTTATTATTATGATATTCCTCTACAACATATATGTTGAGCGAATTATTGAATTTTTAAATATTTATATTAATTTTTTGTATTATCTAATAAGATATTAACATGGGGTAATGGTAAAAAATCAAACTAGGTGCTATCTATGCAAGAGTGCAAGTGAGACTATGGATCATTCACTTGTAAATTGTCCATTCTCAAAGGCTACATGGAAGGATATGTCTCTGGTTATAACTTGCAAAAACAATGGGATAAATTAGCCTTAACAGGTTGCTTGGAATCCTATTTAATAGATAGAAATGTTATAACTCTAAAAGCTTTACCATGTTATGTCTTATGAGGAATATAGGTAACCAAGAACATGATGATTTTTGAAGGGAAAGAGGCCCATATATGAAATCTATCCCATCAAATTAGACTTTATTTTAGATAATGAAATAATCCTCCTAATTAAAGAGTTCCAAGAACGTTGCAAGGGCCCTTTGGGTTCTTTTGAATGGTCCCTACCAAGGTACTCTAGGAATCTGTGGAGTAGGGAAAATTCTATTTTTGGATAATGCACTTTATTTTCCATTGAAGTATGGAGATAGACTTCATACCAACATTAAAGCAGGATTCTATGCCCTATGGATCTTGCTTAAATTGGTTGTAGATAAACAAATAAGAAGGTTGCAGGTACTAGGAAACTCTAAACTATTGGTGGATTAGGCAAATGAAAAATTTCATATCTCAAATTTGGTTCTAGGGCCAATTATGGGAAGGATTACGGAGTTAGGGACTAAATTTGAAGACATATCATTTTCACACATATATAGATATTTCAATCACAGAGCTAACCAGCTCTTGAAACAAGATCTTATTATGGAGGAAGGCTCACTATAGGTTCAAGAGACAAGGGATAACATCCCTTTGGTTGTGATTCATATTCCACTCTTCTAGTCATGTTATTGCTAGCCTATTTCACGTAACAATTTTTGTTTTTGGAGCACTGGTAACTCAATCTAGGTTAAGCTAATTGACTATTTTTGGGTTACTGATATGGAGACAATTTTGGATATGGATGATTGAAGGATTGTATCTATCCAATGTATAGGGTGTGGCCAGTCTGGTAGTATGACATAAAAGGATGATAATAGTCATGACAGTTATTGAACAAAGTTGAAAGGTTGGTATATGTTAATTTTAATTTCCCATTAGAAATATTAAATACATCTAATTTTTTTTTTTGGAAAAAAGTATATTAAGTTTCTTATGGATTAATTTAATTATTAATAAATATTTTTTTTCAAAATTTGGTAATTTGGGAAGTTACAATTTTGATTGATTTGGAAATTTAATTATTTTTTTGAGTATTTGGGTCATTTAGAATGGATAAAAGTTGCGACATGCATGTGACTTCGATTATGGTGGAACCTTGACCATGCATGAAAATAGAGTTTAAGTGCTACGAGTTTAACTTACTCCCTTTTTAATGAGCTTAGAATTAAGCCTTGAAGATCTTATCCAAAAAATATGAAAAGGATTTTCAAAACTCACAACATCCTCATATAATTATTTATAAGCATTAGAGAAAAATTTAACTCTCTTATTTATTAAAGTGTTTACCAAATTCCCTAGTCCTATGTCGAACCATACATTAGCCAACTTAGTAGGCTTATCTAAACTGGCTTACTAAATCTGTTATAGCAAAGAATTCCCATAACATTAAACATCTGATATGTTTTGATCAACAAAATGTTTAGCATCATCCCCCAATTACTCTTCAGGCCTCGTCAAGGAAGCCCTAAAGATCAAAAAACATTTATACAACTTCAATCAAAAGATGATTATTAACTTAATCATTATCAAAAACCTGTAATCCAATCTTTATCATTAACATAGTTGAGTTCAATCCTTTACCTCTCTTTCACCCTTACTGTTATTATTATTATTTTGATTAATCATTACTTATTCCCACCAATTAGTCCCCTTTAATCCATCTATCATTTGCTTTCTTTTCATCATCATAATTGTGTACTCTCTTATTATATATATTCATTAATTATCTGTATCCAATATCATTTGTTTTCTTCTTAGCATCATAATTGTGTATTCTCTTACTATATATCTTCATTATTTACACTGAAGGCATTTTTCTATATGAGGGTGTCCTTGTAAAACAATGTTCTAGCTTTGTCGGCTATCCATCTAATAAAATTTGACATGTGTATATTCACCTACATGCAAAGTTGGATGTCACCCATTTCTCATGGTGCCAAAAACATTAACATGGGTTTGCAAGGAAGGAAGGAATTTGTTAATGTAAAGGGGGGAAAGTAGGCACAAGAGTGCATGAAGAAGATGTCAGTTGAGAAATATGAAAAACTATCATTCAACTATTTAGGTTCATGAAATTTGGAGATCCCGATATTTGCTAATGGTATTTGCTGATTTTATCACTGTGGATACCCTGGTTTTCTAAGGTGCTCAAGACATTATGGGAATTCCTTTGACAGGGCTTCAATATGCATAGGGACTCTTGGCTCCCATTGAATGACCAATGGGGTTCATGTATCCCTTAATGGCTTATGTGTGGCATTCTGCTTTAAATCCATCATTTTGGTCATTTCTCTAGTTTCACAAGACCATTAGATGCGACCTCGACACACTTCATAGGGGTGTGTTGGTTATTGAGAAGGAGAACGATGGCAATATTTGGATCTTGATTGATCAATACCACTTCTTGTGGGTCATTACAAGCACCACAACAATGCCAAGAATGAGTTGTTTCTTTTAATTCTACCGCCCTTTGGCTTAAATGCTCGTCACCACAACCAAGCTCCATCAGGCTACTCATCATCATCACTATACATGTATTTTATTTTTCCTTGTTTGCACTTTGAAAGTGTTTAGAAGAACTTAAAAAATATTGGGGATTTTGAGTTCCATGCGCTTGTTTCTCATAACCATTGAGGTATGGAAATCAATGAACCTCATCATGAACATGTAACACTCTGGTTTTGACCCCGTTTGCATTAAATGTATATGATGTAAATATTGTAATTAATCATGGTGTGGAGATAAAGGCAAAAGCTCCACCATTGATTTATTGTTTTATGTTTCGGCAATTAAAATCGATGCCGATGATATTTTGTGCTAGCTGGTACATTATAATTTTGGACATCATGTAAATATGCAATTTAATTAAAAACCCACAACCAACTATGTCAATGCAACAAATAATGATATGGGGGCATGATTTCCTAAGGATAAGTGGGGGTTGTTTAACCTTCGAGCCAATGGGGAGAAGCCAAGTGTCAAAAGGAGAACCCGTCAACTACCAACCACTTTTCTTGTCTTATTCAACCAACTGCTTAATTCTCCAAGGAGTTAGTTGGGAAGTTATTGCCTTGGATCTTGGGAGGCATGGGCAGCCATCAAACCTGACAAGGCCGTCAGTCTAGACCACACGCATTCCCAAAGGGGGAGATCTCATTCATTTCCCTCATGTGGAGCAGATAACCCCATTCCACAGTCACGCAGGCGACAAATTTTCCTCATGCATTCACGTTTTTCATTTTTTACTGACCACTCTCTTAGGAATCTAGAGCTTCATGTGTGTATCCATTCACGTTTTTGGTTGGTCACCTCATCTTTCCCATGGATGGGAGGTCATTTTTGTAATTCCCAGGGATTGGGTTTCCTTCCTCACGTTTTCCTGTCGATTTCCTCATTTTACATGCCCAAGAAATTCATTTTTGTGTTGCTGAGCAAATGGCCATCAAGGATTCACGATTTTGGGGTTCATAGCAGTCATTTTGGCTCATAGAATGCCCAGTATAGTTGTTGAGTTCGAATTTCTCACCTAGGGGTCGATTTCCCCTTTTTACCAACTCATTTTGTTGCCGAAATCATTTTTCTACAACCCCAGCACTTTGTAATTGCTGTGCATGCCTCTGCTGTTTGGTTTGAACTGATTTGGGAGTGGAAGGAGTGTTTGACTAGCTTGATAAACCTAGTGTGAGAAGGAACCTCACAAACATAGCTAGGGGGATGGAATTATTCTTTGCACACCCTTAATAACACTAGAAGGGAAGGCATAGCCTGAGGGACTGTGTAGCAGAGAAGGGTATGCTTCCTTGTGTTGGGTGTGTAGATGTTTTAGAATCCAGGATAGATCTAGTGTAGGTGTCCATAGCTATGTGGTCGAGCTAACTAGCTTAGCAGTCAGCCTTTCCAGCTCCTTTGTAGCCTAATAAACCCAACTGTGTTGGCTTGGATGAATTTTGATATACCTTTGGCTATGAGTGAGTCTGTTAGTGTTCCCTTATTCCTTGTGGGAATCGTGCCCATCTGGGGGGTGGCATTGCCGCTGAGAGATTGGTGAGCACACTGGCCTATGGTTGGGTGGAATGTTGCAGTGACGTAGCTGGTTGCGGGACAATCTTCTTTCAAGATAAGTATCTCTTGTGTTAATCTTTGCACTTGTATTTGTTTTATAAATATGATGAACATGTTAATGTGTTGAATGGAATGCATTTTGATTCCACTGTTTGACAATAATTTATGCATCTGTGTATCTTTTAAGTTCAATGCATTTTTATCTTACATTCATGGGGCTTAGATTTCCCGGATTAGCAGCATGGTCGTGTTCTCTCTCTGGTGGACGGGAGGGGACGTGACACCAACACTTTGTAATTGTTGTGTATGCCTATGCTGTTTGGTCTAAACTAATTTGGGAGTAGAAGGAGGGTCTAACTATCTTGATAAACCTAGTGTGAGAAGGACCCTCACAGACAGAGCTAGGGGATTGGATTTCTTCTTTGCACACCCTGAATAGCACTGTAAGGGAAGGCATAGCATGAGGGACTGTGTAGCAGAGAAAGGTATGCTTCCTTGTGTTGGGTGTGTAGATGTTTTAGAAGCCAGGCTAGATCTGGTGTAGGCGTCCATAGCTCTGTGGTCGAGCTCACTAGCTTAGCAGTCAACCTTTCCCGCTCCTTTGTAGCATGATAAATCCAACTGTGTTGGCTTGGCTGAATTTTGATATACCTTTGGCTATGTGTGAGCTTGCTAGTGTTCCCTTATTCCTTGTGGGAATCATGCCTAGGTAGGGCGTGGCAATGCTGCTAAGAGATTGATGAGCACACTGGCCTATGGTTGGGTGGAACGTTGCAGCGACGTAGCTGGTTGCGGGACAAGCTTCTTTCAAGATAAGTATCTATTGTGTTAATCTATGTACTTGTATTTGTTTTATAAATATGATGAACATGTTAATGTGTTGAATGGAATGCATTTTGCTTCTACTGTTTGATAATAATTTATGCATATGTGTATCTTTTAAGTTCAATGCATTTTTATCATCGTTCATGGGGCTTAGATAGCCCGGATTAGAAGCATAGTCGCGTTCTCTCTCTGGTGGATGGGAGGGGACATGACAGAACAACACCTAATTCCTTTAATTGACTACTTTGTGGATGATAACAATCAATATTCCCATATTATTTTGTAATTGGGAGTGTGGATCAGAATTCATGATATTATAGAACATTTTCTACGATTGATCATCCCTGGTACTAGAATCTAATAGTATGAATCCAAGGAAGCTTAGTTTGTTAGAATATAAACCTTACTTATCCCCATTGCAAGTCATCCAACAATGTTTAAGAGGTTAAGTTTAAGGATGGATAATGGCTTGACTGTCCAAGCAAAGGATGGGTTGAAGACATACTGACTTTGTGACCAAAAATATTTATTGGAGGTGTGCCTTTCATTTAATATTCTCATGTCCTTATTGTCCAAATTTAGATTAAAATGGAGTAAAAGGTTGAGATGTCTTGGTTTGTTGATCATTGTGTCTTTTGGGGCAACAACAATTTATGCGTGTGATAGTTCAATCTATGTAATATCCAATTACGATGCTATGGTATTGATAGTGGTGTCAAGTAAGCAAGAGTCAAACTTAAGGTGGAGTGGAAAGTATGTTAGTTGTTGGGAGCTAACTATAGTAGATTTAGATTTTATAAAGAACTTCAAATATACATTGAAGTGAGTTTTAAGGATGATAACAAAGTGGGTAAATTATCAAAAAAAATTTAGATTGGGGTATTGGCGTATTATATACTTATCATTCATAGTGTAAAAGTATATTGTTCATAGTTTAAAGTATATTTTCATTATTTGGTTGGATTATACATGAGATAAATACGTTTAGAAGAGGTAAAAAAGAGAGTGAGTCCTGTTTTTAGTGCACATAAATATCAAATATTTTAGGATAAATGTTTATCTCAAAAAACAACCAAGATCATACAACCAGGTCCTCTCAGTCATGGCCACTCCTTGGAGGATATCATTTGTCGGTGCATTGGCTCCTTCACATTCGTTGATGACTTTGATGAGGATCCTGTATCATGCCCCTCACACTTCTCAATAGCCAAATCTAACACCAACTTACAACAACAATAATGGTGTGTGGAATGACACCAACAAATACAATAATAGCGACATCATTAATAACAATGGTTTGCAGAATGACCCATTCATGAAGCTAGAAGGCATAGTTATGCTGAGGGTCTAGGGATTGTACATAATGGAGTAGTAGCTATTCCCATTAATAAAAATTTTAGCAATATTATTTTTTGTTATATCAAAGTAATGTTCATTAAATCTAAGGTTGAGCTTGTGTGTATAAGTCTTGGTGTGCAGGCTAGTTTTTGGGGAGTTTCAATAACTGTTGTGCACATTGTGCTGCTTGGTCTACTTCAATCCTAACTGTAACACCTACAATACAAAGCACATACATACATACATACATACATACATACATACATACATATATATATATATATCCATTTTTGGCATATCCAATTTTGAGGTCTTGCTTCACATTAACATGATTATGACTATCAATCCAATTTTGAGGTATTT
>LPNX010244276.1:385969-602319 GCA_001517045.1 Pseudotsuga menziesii
TGCAAAACGAATGCCAAGTTTCTCTTAATACTGTGGACAACCTTGAAACATTTACAACAGATATCAATAGTGGAATATGCCAATGTGATATTACCGCAAGTTGTACAACTTAAGCTTCCTAGAAAGATGCTAGAAGTCTTGTACGAACATGTATAGTGGAACAAATCCTATAGAACATTAATTCAGTTTGTATGAATTTAAGATGGTAGCAAGTATGCTAATATAAATGTATTGTGCGTACGTAATTAACTGAATTTAAGTGAGAGAACTAGAATATTGGAATTTATAATTGGGACCATGTGAATTCAGGTAATTGTGGAACATTGTATAAGTGAAATTGTCTAAAATGAGATATAATAAATGTTATTCCATGTCGAGGAGGCAGGTGCGGGAGGGGTCATCCTTGACCCTGGAGGACAAACAGTTAAGACCTTTGCTTGGGGCCTTGGACACAAGACAAACAATGAGGCAGAATGGCTGGCACTTCTGCAAGGCCTTGAAATGGTAGATTGGGGAACCATCTCAAATATCCTTGTCTTTGGGGACTCCCACCACGTCATCCAAAAGATGCACTCAGGTTACACAGTTGGATCCATCAATTGCAGAAAATACTATGACAAAAAATATCATCTAAATCTCCCCTCTCGCACCTCCTTTTTCTATATCCTTAGATCAAACAATGCCCATGCAGACAACCTAGCCAATAAAGGGGCCTCACTACCCCAAGGTTCTTTGTCACTCAACGAACAAGGGGTTGTTTTCAAGTTTATCCCCTAAACTAGTTCTTGATCCCCCCTCATGCTCTTGACCCTCCCTCTCTTGCACCCAACCCTCCTCTTAGCAAGTATTGTTACCTTTTTTAGCATGCCCCTCCTTGGCCAAACCTGTGGCCTCCTCCTCGACGTGTGGCCTCCCTTCCTTATCCTCCTTAACTCCCCGTCCTTCTTTGCCTTAAATGTCGTCCTCCCCAACCTTAACTTCCTGTCCTCTCCTTCCTCGCTTGCCAGCTCCTCCACACGCACCATGGAATCCTGTCATATTTTGAATGCCTCTCCCTCACATTCTCCTTACTCGAAAACTTTGCCAAAAGGTTATAAGCTTAACCTTGTAGGTTTATCCTACCTCTGTTTGCACTCCTCACCGCTCTTGTGTTTGCTATTGAAACCTCTTGTCGATGGCGTAGAACCTTCAGGCCTCTGTTTGAACAACCCACCTCTTGAGTGCTTGATTTTGAAGCCTTCTATCGAAAGAGAAGAGATCTCCAACTCCCCCATAGCTCTCTTAGTGATAGAAGAAAGGCTATCTGTAACCTCCTCCATGGTTAGGATCGAATTTGCCACCAGCCCTCTGCATTGTGCAGTGGTCCTTGCTGTAGATAGTGCTATGCCCTCCCCTTCAACTCTGACCTTTAATAGAGATTTCGACGACCAGGTCTACCCTTGGCTCATTGCGCCGAGAGGCGCTCTACAGCCCAGTATGGGGGAGATCTTGTCACGTGATGTCACGTGATGTAACGTTACTAACATGTTGGCAAAAAATAATAGTGAAAGTGAATATTATGGTGGAGATATTGTCACGTGATGTAACGTTACTAACATGTCGGCAAAAAATAATAGTGAAAGTGAATATTATGGGAGAGATCTTGTAACGTGATGTAAAGTTACTAACATGTCGGCAAACAATGTCAGCAAAATATAATAGTGAAAGTGAATATTATGGAAGAGATCTTGTAATGTAATGTAACTTATGTAACATGTCTGCCAAAAATAATAGTGAAAATGAATATTAGTGAATATTATGGGTTTGACCACATTAAAATTAATATTCTAAATTCTAGAAATGATTTGGACTTGGTGAAATTAATGGAGCATATATATTGCTCACGTGAAAGCCAGCAACATTTTCGAATACAATGCCCGACTCGGCGACTTCGGCCTAGCCCGTCTGATTGAACACGATCGAAGATCCTTTACAGCCACCGATGTAGTGGGAACACCGGACTACATCACACCCGAGTGCTATCACACTAGGCGAGCCACAACAGAATCCGATGTGTTTAGTTTCGGCGCCGTAGCCCTTGAGGTGACTTGCGGAAGGCATCCCACATCTAGCTGGAGCCCAGAAGATCCTAATCTGATCGGTTAGGTTTGGAATTTGTATCGCCAGAACCAGATCTTGGAAGCTGTCGACAGTCGCCTGCAGGCTTAGTTTGCAATTGGAAGCGTCAACATTAACGAGGACGACGTTAAGCGTTTGCTGATATTGGGACTGGCGTGCTCCAACCCAAATCCGGAGGCCCGTCCAACAATGAGGGAGGTTACTGAGGTTCTGGCTCGGGCCATGCCACCACCATACGTACCTCCTTTCAGGCCGTCGTTCGTCTGGAACCATCTGGCCACGGATATTTCTTTTGTGTTTTCATTTAAGTTTCAAATGCAAACATAAAAGAAATAGTGCTTAATAAGCTATTATGGGGTGTGTGCATCTATATTCAGCTCTCGTTCAAATGATTCTCATATAATATACAGTTTTTAGGTTTCAAATGCAAACACAAAAGAAATAGTGCTTAATAAGAGATTATGTGGTGTGTGCAGCTATATTCAGCTCTCTTTTATACAAGCTTGTGGCATGATGGTGAGTCCAATGATAGAACTGGGTTGCGGCATGATGATGGAACTCAGCAGCACGGCCTGTGTTTGCAGGCCGGGGTGGAGAGCATCCTGTGTGGCAATTGGCTCCTTATATCCTCCCTATGGAAGCTATGGCAGACCGCAAGTTTCACAGATCAGTGAAGGCCAGAGGCAGATTCAAGGGCATTTCACACGCAAAATCCAAACGAAATGATGTTGAACGTGAACCCGCTAGCAATCATATCGATTTGAGCAGAAAATTTAACAGCTGGGAAGATATAACAAACGTGTTACAGAAGACAGCCGAGAATGGTGAATTTGATGGGAAGTACTTAGATAAATATTCGACTTTTTCATCATCCTGGGAGCATGAAGATTTCAGCATTCCTAATGAAGCAAAGATAGATTATTTGCAGATGGTGTTGTTTGAATCTTTTGGAAAAAATTCAAGTTCGAATCCTCTTGCAGTTAAAATTGTACAGATATAATATCGCCTTATTTTGCAAGAGGGAAGATAGGATCACGTCCACATATATAGGGTGTATTATAATGACTTTATTTTGAGGGCAGTTTCTCAAAAAATGTTTATTCTCACATTGTTGTTGCATCTCATTGGTTTGGAGGTATTGAGCATCTTCTTTTCATTGTGAAAATGGTTAAATCTATGTCAATAGAGAAGCAAGAAGGCGCACTATTCAACTTCATTTTTATTATGGTAAATTTATTCATTTTATTCTCTAACATTTTAGTCATGGTTACGATTTGAGATCATTTTGTATATGAGCCATTTAAAGAATATAGCTAAACACAATTTAATAAAACATCTATAAATTTCCCTTGAAATTATTGATGGCTTAGTTGTGGTTAGAAACACATCCGTACATACATTCACCATTGTCTGAACACGGTTGCAGTAAGATATGGCCTGTTATTCCTCCAATCTTGCGCATTATACGAATTCACGGGCTCCCAAAAACACATAGGTACATCCTACAATTGAGTAAATCCTCTCACACGACCTATATTAATAGCAGATGAATGCATTATTATTGATATCATAAAACAACAATTGCTCAAACAACCATAAGCTGGAAATTTGTTGTGATTCATATTCAACATTTTAATAATTTAATTTACTAAAGCTCATATATATATATAAGTAGTAAATATATTACTATAACTCATATATATATAAGTAGTATTTACTTTTAGTAGAGTAGATTTTGTTTTTTTTTAATTATGAATATGTTTCTTTTAAATTCAAAAAAGTTAAAATAGTAGTTACATAACTACGGAAAATCTAAAATTAACAATGACATGAATAACACTAATATATTTTCAATAAGTCCATGAATAAAATTAAGTGCAATTCTTAAGAAGAGGTTAGCACCTCAAGAGATTTGATCCCTCTCGGCGCTTGATAGAGCCTAGGATTTGGATCTATGCTGGTAGTAAATACAATGGAAAGCAAAGGTTTGGGTTCTGGGTACTCCAACCTAAAGGTAGGTCAGGATGACCTCAAGATGAACATTCGTTGGCTCGCAAATTTTGTTGCAGTGGGAATTTCGGACAACAGGGAGATGGCTTCGGATGTGAAACAAATGGTTTCTGACATGCAACGTGTTTCTTACCAGACTAGATGCCATGAATCCCGCATAGATGACCACGACAAATACCTTAGAGAGATGATGGGTATGATCGATTGCATCAAGGAAGATCTTCAGAAGCTCGTCCAGATGAACCAATGCAACCATTGTAAAGATCATCCTGGAGAAGCAACTCAGCCAATGGAAGAATTTTCAGTCACCCAGCCTATGGGATTCTCAGGCAAACCAAAATGATTTCCACTTCTTAGATTATGTTTTCTTCTGTTATCTTGAACCAATAGTTCATACGCATATACTCTATTTCAATTATAGTGCACAGTAGAAAACATTATGTCGTCTTTAAAGTATTTCATTTTGGATAGAAATTTCTATAGATACTCTATCTTGGCTTCCTTCATTTTTCCAATGGAACTGTATTGAATGGCTATGCACAACCCTTTTTAATTATATAATTACTTTTCAATTTCTATTAAAAAAAATGTTATTCCATGACTTCTCTATTTTGAATCTTCGAAAGGAAAAGTGTACCTATTAAAAATGAATATGAATAAATAACATATAATCTTAATGCTGGTGGAGTATAAAGGTTTGCTTCGGTTGAAGTTAGAAATTCAATTTTAACGTTTGCTAAAGTTTCCTTATGGTTCACCTCTACAATGCCTAATGAAAGCAACTAGGGGAAATTGATCTCATTGTTAGAATCATCTTGTTGCATACAACCTTAGTTTTTTCATATCTTGCACATCACTTTTTATCTCATTATTGTTGTTGACTCTATATTAGTCTACCACTAGATGCCAACAAAAGAGTAATTTTAATTGGAGGTAGCAAGTGTGTATTGGGATGAATGTGGAAGTTAGAGAACTGCATAATTCACTTTTTCATGTGATGTTTTAGCACATATCCAATTGGCAATAAAATTTTGCAGCTAAAATATGATAATATTTTTGTTGGGTGTTCATCTTTGTAATACCCAATGAAAGTAGTAGGGGGAATTGATGCCATGCTTAGGTATATTTTTGTGCACATAGCTGTAAATTGTGGCCATCGGTTGCTTTAGGTTGTTTGCACAATTTTTCCATTTGCATGGCTATTGTTGGCTCTAGATCATTCTAATGTTGAAAGGTTGGGAATAGTATAAAATATGCATCTTCGTGCATGTGGACCTCTTTCTTGCATGCACTGTTTTAGTACTCAATATTGATTGGCTTATAAATTTGGTCATGGAAATGTTGTTTTTGTTGTATAATATCTCTCTTGTTACATAAAAAACAAATTTTTATGTCATTATTTGCAAGAAAATTCTGTATACAAAATATCTTCAATCAATTTTTTTATAGCTTTGGCCATGAATTTCATACAAAGAAAATATCTATAAACGTCTATATGAGAATAAACTAAAATAAAATATCTTTAGTGGATATAATACATATATATGTATATATGAAAATAAAGCAAAACAAAATATCTCGACTAGCACATTTTAGTAGTTGCTCAATGATACAATCAATACAACCATTACAACAATACATTTGGAGGAGCAAATCTCTCTTCTTGATGCATACACTACTTTAGTGTTGTACATAATACACCTATTATATTTCGTCGAATATTTTGCAAAAATGATACATTGTTTAGCAAAATTTGCATTGGAGCCCATCTCATTTCCAGAACTACTGAAATTTGAATCCTTATAACAAAATTTGGCATAGAATTGTTTGTCACAATGTTTGGACTATAGAATAAATTGTTGTTATTGTCACAAAGTTTGTCTAGTTGGAAACTTAAGAATAAGTGTTCTTAAGATTAACTTTATGATTCAATTAATTCAGAGTTGTTTCACTAACGATCTTGGTTGTAGGTTTTAAGAGATTGAATCTTTTTTTTAAAGCCATTATTGAACATTAATTTCATAATTTCAAGGGTTTTCAAATTGGCTTCCATAAGAAATATAGTATATATGAAATACTGGGTTGCCAAACTGGCTTCCTTAGGGGTCGCTTGAGTAGTGAAGCTTCCATAAGAAATTTCTTCCCCATGGTATTGCATGTTATTAGCATTGATATTGCTCAATCTTATGCTCCCCCCATGATCATACAACCAAGATATTTGACCACTATCAAAAGGATAATGTCTGCCAAAATGTAGTGCATTGGCCCTTTCATAGTTATTGATGAATCTAATGAAGAGCCTATATCAAGGTTCCCTCAATCATTCTTTGCATCCATCATCAACTCCAGCATGGCTTGACATTCTCTCTTTTGTTTCAGTACTGAGACTTTAATGTATCTACACCTTATTTTAATTTATATATTCTCTTAGATAAATATTTAAATTTTGAAAGACACTTGGTTCTTTATCTTCTCTGCTCTCGATTTTGATTTAGCAGTTGATTTCACACTCCTACGACTGTACTCTTTTAGTCCTCTTAACCTAATTTGTGGTCATTTGTCAGACATTACTAAAATCATCTTATCTCATTTGTACAAATGAATGGTCATGTTCATAATTAGCAAGCCACAAATAATATGATCTAGACAAATTTACAATGATATCTTGGAATAGGGGTACATTTCAATATTTATTTCCATAGACATTATTGTTTTTTATAGGTAGAAGGTCTCTTTTGTAAATAGAATATCTATAGATGAACAAGTCCCAAGATTCAACTTACAAGCCTTTTTCTTCATGCACATGTGCATTATTTGCCATGGACGGATCCTTCTATTAATATGAATAGACAAACCCCATTCAACCGTAATTGTTTTTCTCCAAAATCTGTATTAAACACAGATATGTGAATCATATTACTCATCTCACACAAACAACATCATGTACAAAATATTTTGATACATAATATTTCCAACATTTTAAATGTAGGTTCCCAAAATCCAAGTCTAATACTTCAAAGGAGAAAAAGAGAATGGTAAATACTATTCTAGACTAGAAAAAAACATGAGTGATTGAATCATTTTTTTAAAATGGATTTCTATGAGTGAGTGGTTTCTTTGTTCGACATTGACTAAACCCATATGAACTTAAAAATGACCATACAAAGATGAAAGGAATCTAGTGACACTAAAAGATGGAATTAAAATCCCATAGTGTTGAGAGCACATCAACATAGCTCTGTTTGTTCCAACAAAAAACATGTTTTCTCAGTTCCTATGCCCAACTATACCATAAACCTTCTAAATACAAGATATATAGGAACATGCATTAAACATATTAATCCTAAATACTTAAACCATGCATGCAAAACACAACCATTGATGATGATATATAGTAATATCGTAATTTCATGAGTTCAATGGCTGCAAACTATAGCATGAAGGACCACATTCTTCAAACTAGACACACTCAAAGTGAAAAAAACACAATGAGACCACTTGTTTTTATAGTTATGGTTAATCCTTAATACACTTGTAAGGATAAAATAAATAATACTCATTTAATTATAGTCTAAGGGTTGATAGTTCCATGTAATGAGCCTAAGAATGATCTTAGATAAATAACTTACTTTTACAAAGATATAATCACAATTTGAGATTGCATTTCTCACTGGTTCACCACTAATTTAAGATCCATTGATTATTTAATATAGCATAATAAAACACACATGATATTGAAACACAAATTTAACAAGGATAAAACTAAAGACACTTTTCTTGTTATTGTAAAGGTGTAATGTCCTCTTCTGCTTAGGTATTGAGGACCAACCCGCTAACCTATGTGATTCTTGTGGGTTTGAGAGGGTACTGACAGTTAGGGAATCAACTGAAGACTCATGCCATCTACAGAAAATATAGGGCATCAATATTATATCACCATTGGGTCGAAGAGGGCCATCGACATGCATGACATCTAAGCATTATTTAATGATGCATGCACCCGATTAAGTCTCCATGTGCATGCATGCAAGTCAACTGCAAATTAGAAGTTAAAGTGACCTAATTAGGTTAAAAGTTAGGGTTTTCACAGTTGAAAGTTATAAAAGAAAGATAAAATGAATGGATACTTTACTTTTGATTATTATATGATTTTGGAGCTCTTGAGCAGTAACACAGCGTGCTACCACAACAGTTGGGGTTGAAGATGATGTCTTCAGCTAACAGGGTTTCGGCAGTGAGATATATGCCCTAGTATCATCCAGGGTAAACCATCTAGGTTCACCATCTGCTCTTCAATTTATTCATTCCTTTACAGTTATCCAGTATCCATCAGAGATTGTTTACAGGGGCACGTGTGCAACCGTAAGGGGGTTTTTAGCTGAAAAACCCCAAATCATTCGTTGGGTCCTCAGATCTCAGTTTACCTTTGGAAACCAAGCACCATTCTCATTATCGGTATCATACTCCAGTACCCTATGATTATCATATCCGGTCTTGCTCATCCAGAGTAGTTATCAACAATTTTAGGATCAGGGGGGTGTGAGCAGCTAAACCTCCAAATCAATTTGATAGCCTTCCTAGAGACCTCAGAACTTCCACATGTGTCAGGCATCCTCTATGGCATAGGAATACCACCACTCCTGCAAATTGTTAGCTTCAACAGACACCTCCTTCATTGAAAACGTCACCCTTAGCTGATTTTGGGTTCGTACTGTTGGGGTATCACCGGAGGAAGAAGGTACTAGTTCATCTCTAGATCGGCTGCATGCATATTCTCTCATGAACATTTCAGGCAGCTTATCAGTGGTAAGTGTTACATTCTATCCTGCAAACCCTAACCCTAATTTCAGCTATAAAATAGGAAATTTTTGCATGGCAGTTTGCATGCCCAGCTATTTCAGTAACTTTGCATAGAAATAGAAAATATCAGTTTTTGGGATATTACAGTGGTATCAGAGCATGTTCCTTGCCAGATGTGGGCTTGGACATGAGAAATAGATGAATACAGAAGATGATACTTTTGTAACCTATAGGAAAAGAAGGGGTAGGTACACAGAGGACTTTGAGGATATCCAACTAGAAGATACCAACTTAGACATGGACCCAACAGGTATACACTCTGACAGGGGAAAAGGAACGGGAGAAGATGAGGACAAAATGGAGTTTCACAACTTAGTATATGCATTGCAAGACTTAGCCAAAGGGAAAAAATATGTACTCAATGCAATCAACGGATTATCGGTGAAACCAGAACTAGGTAACAATAGTACACCTCCCTCACCAATAGACAGAGGTTCTACAAACAACAGTGGGAAGGTTTCATACACCAATATATAGAATACACCTCACATATACAACAGACCTTCCAATAGGCCTACTATGCCTCACTTCTTAGCAGATGCAGTGGGAGGTCCAGTCATGCAGGCAGAACCTAGTGAACCCTTTGGGGCTTATTTGCAGGAATACAGGGACTTGGGGGATGAGTTTCATGTAGCCATGTATTTTTCAGATTTTTGCAACATGAAGAGTAGGAACAGGCCCAAGAATTTCAACAAGGGATTCAATCATAACTATGAGTTGCAGAAAACCTTTTGTAGGTTGACCATCCCAAACCTTGATCGGACTCGCGGAGGTTCAGCGAGGATATGGGTTCAAAAGTTGGATACCTACTTCCAAATCAATCCCATTACATAGATAGATGTCATTAAATTGGCTACACTCCACCTGGACAGAGAGGCTCATGAGTGGTGGTACCACGGATTAGTGACATTGGGTCACAACACCATTCACTCCTATGGTGAGTTCACTCAGAAACTCATGGAGAGGTTCAACAGGAATTATCCAGAGATACATTTTAGAGAGTTGGCTCAACTCAAAAAGACAGGTAGCATAGAAGCCTTCATCTCATAATTCTAGAGGATAGCGGTCATGGTAATAGATGTGTCAGAGAGCAGGTTGACGATGTTGTTCACTGAGGCCCTGACAGAGCCACTACGGGGATGGGTGAAAGCCTACAAATCCCCCACCCTATAGGATTCCATTAGCAGAGCCAGAGATCTCCAAGATTCAGTTCTGAAGAACAGGTTCCCTCTCAAATCCAACTTTCCAGTTAGGGACAAGGACAAGAAAACTTTCTAGCAGGATTTTCCCAAGAAAACATGGTTAAACGAGGACACTAGGAAAGATTTGAGGCGAAAGAAATTATGTTTTACTTTTCAGGAACCATGGGTGCTAGGACACAGGTGTGTAGGGAAGGAAAAGGCTCACTACATCGAAGTGTATTCAGATAGTGATGAGGAGGACTATGAACAGGAGGCAACAGAAGAACTATGGGAAGCAGAGGAAGAATCACTCCAGGGTGATACACCAGAGGGAGTCATTGCTACGTTATCTGGAGTATCGCGATTCCATACTCTCAGGGTCAGAGGAGTAGTACAGGGCCATAGAGTGGGAGTATTGATTGATGGGGGAGCAACCCATAATTTCATTGACTCTTCTTGGGTAGCCAAGAGGGGTATTCAGATAGAGAAGTTTGAAGGATTTACTGTAGCGGTAGCCGGGAACTCTAGCATGGAGTGCAACTATTGGATTCCAAAATTGAATGTCACATTAGGAAACTACGAGATGACAGATTCATTTTATGTAGTATATTTGGTAGATACTCATGTAGTATTAGGTGTTCAATGGATTTATTCAATAGGTAAATATACTACAGACTACAGAGCAATGGAAATGGAATTCTAGCGGCCAGATGGAAAACAATTAGTTTTGAGGGGCATGAACACTTATCCCCCAAAACCGGTCTCTTCACAAAGAATGGAGGCAGTACTCAGACAGGATGACATAGAATGGGATGCAAAATGTTTTATCACCTTTAAGAAACCTCCATAGAACAACACAAAACACCTAGGTCATATTCAGGCCTTATTACAGAAGCACAAAAAGGTATTTCAGGACCTTCCAGCAGGTAGACTGCCAGACAGGAGATTTGAACACATCATTGAGCTACAGGAGGGGAAACATACAGTCACCACCACTCCTTATCGACATCCCAAAATATACAAGGATGAGATTGAGAAGATGATCAAAGAATTATTGGAGCTTGGATACATTCGGCCCAGTTCTAGCCCCTTCGCATCATCAGTGGTCTTGGTCAAGAAGAAGGATGGTACACTACGAATGTGAATCGATTATCAAGCAATCAACAAAAAGACCATAAAAAACAGGTATCCGATCCCTAGGATTGATGAAATCATGGACCAGCTGTGGGGTGCCAAATACTTTTCAAAGATTGATCTTCGCTCGAGGTACCATCAGATCCGAGTAGGGGATCAAGACATCTCTAAAACAACTTTCCATTGTCACCATGGTCACTATGAATTCCTGGTCATGCCTTTTGGACTTACCAATGCTCCAACTACTTTTTAGTCATGCATGAACCATACTTTCAGAGTTTAGTTACATAAGTTTTTGCTAGTATTATTTGATGACATCTTGATTTACAACAAAACATGGGAGGAACATCTAAAACACCTGGAAGAAGTATTGAGCATTCTAGAAGAACACTCGCTTTACGCGAAAATGTCCAAGTGTGAATTTGGAATGAAGGAAATGTTGTATCTAGGGCACATAGATACAGGTTGACATGGAGAAAATCTGAGCTATCAGGGATTGGCTTGTGCCAAAAACAACCACAGAATTGAGAGGCTTCTTAGGCCTTTGCACTTATTACTGAAGGTATGTTAAAGGGTTCTCCCAATTCGCTGCACCCCTCACAGATCTCACAAAGAAGGGGGCATTCGCCTGGACAGAATTAGCACAAATTTTTTTTGAGGAGATGAAAGTCATTATGAGTTCTTGCCTAATTTTAACATTACCAGATTTCTCACAACCATTTGTAGTAGAATGTGATGCCTTAGGGGAAGGGTTAGGAGTAGTATTGATGCAAAACCATCACCCTATTTCATTTGAGAGCCAAAAACTGAAGAACTACGAGTGCCACTACTCCATATACGACAAAGAAATGCTAGCCATCTTACATGCTCTCACGAAGTTCAGACAGTACCTGGTGGTAAGCAAGTTCAAAATCAAGACAAATCATAACAGCCTCAAGTACTTCTTGGAGCATAAGGAACTGAATAAGCGCCAACAGAAATGGGTCAGTAAAGTACAAGCCTATGATTTCGAGATAGAGTATGTAAAGGGTAAGAATAATATAGTAGCTGATGCATTATCCAGGAGACCCGCTTCATTATCTCTCATGAGTATATCTATAGATTGGAGGGCTCTTCTCTTAGTATAATACTCCAAAAATAAATCTACTTGTGAATTATTGGATGGACAGGTTCAAGATGACAGGTACAGAATTGTCGATGACATCATCTATTACAAGATTAGGATATACCTGGTCCCAGAATCAAATTTAAGAAAGAAAACCATACAGGTGGCACATGACTCTCCACTATCAGGACATCAGGGTTTCTTGAAGACCTACAGGCAGATCCGAGAGAGGTTCTCATGGAAGGGCCTCAAGGGGGAGGTTATGCAACACGTGTGGGAATGTAGCATATGCCAGCAGAACAAGATTGAGCACATCCATCTAGCAGGGTTGTTTCAACCACTATTAATTTCGAAACAGAAGTGGGAAAGTATCTCCATGGACTTCATTACAGGATTGCCCAAGGTCCAAGGGCGAGATTGCTTATATGTCGTGGTTGATCGACTGACCAAATTTGCACATTTCTTCTCTATATCATCCGATTACTCCACAGCCAAGTTAGCTGAGTTATTTTTCAAGGAGGTCTTCAGGTTACACGGGTTACCTAAGACCATTTTCAGTGATTAGGACAGTAGATTCACAGGTGCCTTATGGAAGGAGCTATTCAGATTAGTGGGGACCGAGCTTGCTACCAGCATGAGTTATCATCCTAAGTGTGATGGACAAATCGAGATCATCAACAAGTGGATTGAAGGATATCTGAGGAACTATGTAACTAGGCAACAATGATCCTAGATTAAATGGCTACACTTAGGGGAGTACTGCTACAATACTACCTACCACATTTCTATTAGGATGACACCTTTTAAGGAATTATATGGCTATGAGGCCTTGGACTATGTAGATTTAGAATTCGGAGATAGCAGGGCTCCTAAGGCAAAGGATTGGATATAGGACAGTCAGGATATTATTAAAATCCTCAAAGAGAACTTATAGACAACCCAGAATCAACAGAAGTTGTATGCAGATAGACACAGGGTTGAGCGGAGATTTGAAGTAGGAGATTTGGTATACTTATGGCTCCAACCTACATACAATATTCACTTAAGAAGAAAGGAGCAGAAAAGTTAAAACCTTGCTTCTATGGACCCTACAAAATAATTAGGAAGGTGGGAGAGGTGGCATATGAACTAGATTTGTCACAGGAGAGCAAAATTCACAATGTATTCCATGTGTCCAACCTGTAAAATACCATTGGACAACACATTGCTCCATCAATAGAATTACCTCCTTTAGATGATGAGGGACTATTGATACTGGTTCCTGAATATATCATACAGACTCGAGAAAGAAAACTCCGGAACCGAGTGATTAGAGAATACTTGGTCCAATGGAAAGAATTACCTCCAGAGGATGCCACATGGGAAGGAGAACATGTATTGCAGCATCCCAGTTTGCAGTTGCTTGAGGACAAGCAATCTCAAGTGGGGAGGTCTGTAATGTCCTCTTCTGCTTAGGCATTGATGACCAACCCGCTAACCTATGTGATTCCTGTGGGTTCGAGCGGGTACTGACAGTTAGGGAATCAACTGAAGACTGATGCCGTCTACAGAAAATCTAGGGCATCAATATTATATCACCATTGGGTCGAAGAGGGCCACCGGAGCCAAAGGCCACCAGCATGCTTGACATCTAAGCATCATTTAATGATGCATGCACCCAATTAAGTCTCCATGAGCATGCATGTAAGTCAACTGCAAATTAGAAGTTAAAGTGACCTAATTAGGTCAAAAGTTAGGGTTTTCACAGTTGAAAGTTATAAAAGAAAGATAGAGTGAATGGAGACTTTAATTTTTATTATTATATGATTTTGGAGCTCTTGAGCAGCAACACAACGTGCAGCCACAACAGTTGGGGTTGAAGACACCATCTTCAGCTAACGGGGTTTCGACAGTGAGATATCTGCCCTAGTCTCATCCAGGGTAAACCATCCAGGTTCACCATCCTCTCTTCAATTTATTCATTCCTTTACAATTATCTAGTATCCATTAGAGATTGTTTACAGGGGCACATGTGCAGCCGTAAGGGGGTTTTTAGCTAAAAAACCCCAAATCATTCGCTGGGTCCTCAAATCTTAGTTTACCTTCAGAACCCAGGCACCATTCTCATCATTGGTATCATACTCCAGTACCCGATGATTGTCAGATCCAGTCTTGCTCATCCGGAGCAGTTATCAACAATTTTGGGATCAGGGGGGTGTGAGCAGCTAAACCTCCAGATCAATTCGCTAGCCTTCCTAGAGACCTCAGAACTTCCGCATGTGTCAGGCATCTTCTCCAGCACAGGAAGACTACGACTCCTGCAAATTCTCAGCTTCAATAGACACCTCCTTCACTGAAAACGTCACCCTTAGCTGATTTTGGGTTCGTGTTGCTAGGGTATCACCGGAGGTAGAAGGTACTAGTTTATCTCCAGATCAGCTCTTGATGCATGCATATTCTCTCAGGAGCATTTTATCCAGCTTATCAGTGGTAAGTGTTACATTCTATCTTGCAAACCCTAACCCTAATTTCAGCTATAAAATAAGGAATTTTTGCATGGCAGTTTGCATGCCCGGCTATTTCAGTAACTTCACATAGAAATAGAAAATATCAGTATTTGGGATATTACAAAAGTCCATAAAGATATAAAGCATATAAGGTTCAATTCTTGAATTTATTTTTCTCTGGTCTAATTCAAGTCAAGGATATCATGGCATGAAGAGACATGGACAAAATATATAAGTTTGTTGTGTAAAATCCGTGTATAGTTTTGGTATATATGCACCCAAAAATTATAAAAAGATATTCTTATGCCTCATACTGCACATTACCTTTCAGGACTTGTAATGCTAGTTGAGGTTTATAGCTTTGGTATCCCCAACTACCATCACACCATTGTTGATAATCAACAAAAAACAAAGCAAAAAATTCAATGTGAATATAGTTGTTGCATGCATGGTTAGTGGGATTATAACTATAAGGGTTATGAAAGACTTATTAAATTATCTCAAGATAGTGCCATCTAATA
Source organism: Pseudotsuga menziesii (assembly GCA_001517045.1). Classification (NCBI taxonomy): domain Eukaryota; kingdom Viridiplantae; phylum Streptophyta; class Pinopsida; order Pinales; family Pinaceae; genus Pseudotsuga; species Pseudotsuga menziesii. The sequence goes on from LPNX010244276.1 coordinate 401,385, forward strand.
TATAAATATCGTGTAAGGTTCTCTAAGAAAGGGACATGCTATCATTTTGAGCTATTTTTGGATATACCACACCCAAAAATATAGGTGTATCATAATAGTCAAAAGAAGGGCATACTATGGTTGAATAGAAAGAAATATCAAGGAAGCATAATAATTTTCCCATAAACCTTCATTTTGATTTATTTTTATGTTATTATCCATATTATTGATCATATAAACCATAACCATTAATTCATAAATCTAGTGAGCATCGCCAAACATGTAAAAATATTAATAGATTCTTTATACAAGTTATAACTAAAACCTTAAAGGTAATTATTTTGAACCAAAAACACTTTCGAGCAAGATTAATAGATACAAGTAACAAGAGGAGGAATGGAAAAATAAAAAGATTTGATGTGGTAAATAAATGTCACAATAGTGTGAATATTTGGATATTATTCCACTTTTTTTAAGGAACTTTGTTGACTATATTAGGGTACTCAGGGTATAGGGACATGTTTACACCATGGGAGAACTTTTGCCCATGTATTTTCTTGGTTTTAGTTTCTCCTTTTCAGTAATTTCACCCTCCACTAACAACCTATCGGCATATTAATTTACCTTCTTGGGGCAATTGCTAGTTATTTTCATCCTTAGTGCCATTTGATTCCTTTTAATAATCATAATTGTGTACTCTCTTATTATTACATCCCACAACACGCATGACATATATTGACAAGTCCAAGCAATTAGTGGGATCATACGCATGCAATTTTTATTAAGCCATATTTTAACTTTAAAACCAAATTTATTTTATTTTTGGTTATTTTTTTTAAAATGAACTTATCTTGCATTTTAGTGGCATTGCAAGCACTAACATCTACCTCTAGCATTGGAGTGGGGACAGGGACGACGAGTAGACACCAATGTTGTTGAGTGAATTAAAATTGCTTTGCCTAATTTTCTTTCGTTTATATTGCTAATCTACTTGAAGATCGAACTAAAAAACTAGATTGGACATGGTGAATTGACAAAATAAGAAGAATGATGATCACATACTCACCAAAATTTAAATAATCTTTCATTTGTACTGCTAATATGCTTTAAGACTAGATTACAAATATTGGACCGGACATAGATAAATGGAAAGCACAATCGATGGTTGAAAATTAATCTCATGTACAAACTACTATCCTAGGGAAGCTTGAAATAATGGAAGCGATATACAATGCTCTATTTCAAGTCTACTAGGGCCTCAAGGTTAGAGTGGCGCAAGAGAAGAATGATACTCCTGTCGACACTACCTTAATGAAGTTAGAGGAAGACATCTGTCCAAATTCTAGGCAAGAATACATTGTTCAGTATTTTGACTCAGAGGTCGACTCTTAAAGTTTTTTAGACCTTGAAGTTCATGTTTTTGTTAGATTTTAAGAGTTGGAGAAATGCCTTCAAAGCCTTTTTTTTCCTGATTTTTTGGCTAATAGTTCGTGATAAGTTCATTCGATTAAGTTACATACTCCCTAGCAAGTTTATAAGTCATTAGAAAGGAATCGATGGAGGTTTTTATAAAAACTATGTCTCTACTCCATGCACAACAATGATAGAGAGTTAGGTAATAGCTATGGAAACATAACTTAAGATATCGATAAGATACATAATCTATAGGCTTGTAGATCAACCTTAGATGAATTGATTTGTCTAGTCTACTGTACTGTTTGGTATACTAATATAAAATAGACATCTTCTTTACCAAAAATAATAATTTAATGTTTCTTAAATTAAAAATTTAAACAAGAGACACATGCGGCAATGTCTGTGACAGCATGAAAATAGGATTTACAATTATAGGAGGTGGAAAGTGGAATATAGAAAGAATTATCATTGGCATTTGCATTTATTTGCAAGCAACATGAAGCCATACATTCTTGCTTTGAAATTTTCATCATTGACAAAAAATAAAGAAGATTTTGGCAGAAGAGTCCAAGATTATATGATTTACATTTTTGTTGATCTAATTGGTGGAAGCTGGCCCATTGCTACTGCAAAATCATTCAAGGTTCCTCTTCCCACAACACTGATGTCGAGCTTCTCTGAACCCCTGAAAATCCCCTCCACCTCTTCCTATTTGACTGCTAGAAAATCTTGAGCAACGGTGATGTTATTGTAATCAGTGATGTGTGCCCCACCTTGATCGCTGGAAGCAGGAGACGTGAATGAAGATGATAGAGTGCTGCTGTTGAAATTTGAGGACCGGAAGAGTGAATGTGTCGAAATATGGATGGAAGAAGGAGGTCAGTGAGGAGAATCCATCCTTCAACATTACCCACTGACAATAGAATCTTCTCCCATGGAGTCTAGTGTCACCGTTGGAGGAAGAGCATGAGGATGTGGACTAGTCACATTCACTGCATTGTAATAGATGTAATCATTAAAAATCCCCAGGTTTATGCCACTTGTACAAGGAAATAATTTGTTTGAATTATTGAACCATTGATCTACAGGAAATGAGTGCAATTTAAAGGTATAATTTTGTAGTGGAATAGTAAGAACAATGTACACTGAACAAGACAAATTTCAGATAAAACTGATAAGAATTGATCAGTAAATTACAACATTAATCTTCATTAATTCCTGCAGTATACAACAGTGTTACAATAAGGAGAATTCAAATCACGTGGATAAGATTCGAATCTACCAACTCAATCCCAAATGATTGGCTAACTAGAAGTGTCTAAATCACTATCGGAGCTCACTAGTCTAACTCCACATGTCTAATTCAGTCTATCAATCAGTTAAACTAGTTAAACTGATGAGGTAGGTGAGAAAAGGCGCCTACTCCCATGCATCCATGCAAGACTAGCACTAACTCAACTGAAATACATCTAACTGAATGTAACTAGAGGTTAACTTAGCATAACTACCTACCTACCACAACCAATGGATGGAGGCTGCTGGTGGCACTCGGAGTGGCTCCTAAAATGTAGGGATTGGTACTGGTGGCACCAAATGGCACACCAAATGAAACTAGTGGCACCAGTGGAACCAATATCATGGTGGCACCAAACTCTAGAAAATGATTCCTAAGTTAGGCAAGATGATCAATTACACTATATATGGACAAGGGAGGATTATATAATCCTAATACCCCCCCTTAATCCTAACTTGGACAACTTTGGGCCCTGGAAACTAGGACAAAAGTCAACCATTACAATCTAAAAGAATTAAAAGCTGCTTAATAAATCGAGGAAAATGGGGAAAATGTCATGGGAACCCCCCCCCCTCAAAATAAGCATGAACAAGAAAACCAAGCTATTCTTAGGATAAATATCTTCCTCTTTGGGAAATAAGTTGCAAAATGTTGCTGCAATTTGCAGCAATATGCAGAATCATGGTTATTCTGTGCATCAAAATCCTGAAGCTATGCATGTGAACCTATCAATGTTATTTTAATATGATGGATGTTGTATGTGTTTCTTCTTCCTGGAGGAGGAATGGAACGATCAAATTTGTTATTCTGTGGGCCAAATGGTTGATCATTCGCTATCTTCAGGTAGTACTTTCCTGGAAACTTGTTGCACCACTCTGTAAAGAGCGAATATGTGTGAGAGAGTGAAACATGCTCATTCTGATACTGAGACCTTGTTCTCCTTCTGTATTTTGGATTCCCAACACCATCCCTAGTTGCAACAATGAGCCTTTGGGCCCATTTAGGCTTAGGCCACTGATTTGGGATGGGAGTTGGATCTGGATCTAGATTCTCATGAGGTTTAGCCTCAATATCAAGATCATGCTAATCTTGTTCCTCTTCATCTGAATCCGAAACGTGTGACAAAATATCATCATCAAAAGGAAGTGGAAGAGTGGTTATACCTTCTTGTGCTTTGGATGGTGGTAGATCAAACAAATGATCTTCTTCAAATTGAACACTGCGCTCAATGAAGCATTTCCTAGTTGCAGGTTCCATCAAATTATGTGCTTTTGCATCCTTAGCATATCCCAGCAGTATGCATTCTCTACTATGGGATTGGAAGGCCTTTCTCTTATCCATGGGTATTCTGGCCCAAGCTTTGGAACCAAAAAATATCAAGTGAGAGACATTAGGATTATTCCCATGTAGTGCTTCGAATGGAGTGGCACCAACCACTGATTTATGAGGCACTCTATTCTGTATGTACGAAACACAATTTACATCTTCTTCCCAAAGATAAGGAGGAAGATTCTTGGCTTGGAGAATACAGGTTTCCATCACCTTTAATGATCTATTTTTCCTCTCAGCCACACCATTATGTTGTGGTGTGTATGGAAGTGAGTGTTCCATTAGAATCCCCTCTGATTCAAAATAATGCTGAAAATATCTTTTAATATATTCACCTCCATTATCTAATCTTATGGACTTGATCTTTTTCTTGAAACTATTCTCAATCAAATATTTAAAAACTTTAAAAGTTCCAAATACTTATGATTTATGTTTCATGAAATATACCCAACAGAACCTAGAACAATCATGAATAAAATTAAGGAAATACTTAGAACCATTAATTGATGTTGTAGGAATTGGTCCTAACACATCACTATGTATCAAATCAAGTGTAGAGTGTAATATCCCAAACTAATATAATAGGAAAGCAAACCCCAAACTTTGCATGCATGCCGTTGCATGCAAATATGTGCCCTAGAAAAATACGAAGATGCTATAGAATAGGAGAAATCAATGCATGTACATACCCGTATATAGGTCAAATAAATAAGTTGTTGTTAGGAGCCCAGATGATGTGCTTGCTTTGTCTCTGATCACGGTGACACGGTGTGATGATGAAACCCTCTGGCTGGATGAATAATCAACCTCCCAGAATAACTGCTGAATGTAACCTGATGATGAACTAGTGCTGAACCTGTATGATCCAACCTGATGATGAACTAGGGCAGATAGTTTTAACTGCCGAAATACACCAGTTAGCTGAGCATGCGCTCAACCCCAACTTAGCTCACCGAGCTCTCCAATTCGACTCCACAAATCAATTATCACATAAGTATCTTCTCCATTCACTTTATCTTTCTTTTATAACCTTCAACTGCAAAAACCCTAACTTTTGACCTAATTAGGTCAGTTTAACTTCTAATTTGCAGTTGACTTGCATGCATGCGCATGGAGACTTAATTGGGTGCATGCATCATTAAATAATGCTCAAATGCCATGCATGTAGGTGGCCTTTGGCTCTGGTGGCCCTCTTCGACCCAATGGTGATATAATATTAATGCCCTAGATCTTCTGTAGATGGCATTAGTCTTCAACTGATTCCCTGACTATCAGTACCCGCTCGAACCCACAGGAATCACATAGGTTAGCGGGTTGGTCCTCAATGCCTAGGAAAAAGAGGACATTACAGTCCTCCCCGCTCGAATTTGCTTGTCCTCAAGCAACTGTAAAGCTAGGTGCTGTAATACCTGTTCTGTCTCCCAAGTGGCCTCATCTATAGGCAGATCTTTCCATTGAACCAAGTAGTCTTTGATGATTTTGTTCCATATTTTTCCCTCTTGCACCTCTAGGGTGTGCTCTAGAATCAGAATCAATTGCCCCTCATCATCAAGGGGGGGGGTAGCTCTCAAATCCCCTATCTGGAGGTAGACCTGCTGGACGGTCTCTGAATACTGCTGGACGTTGTGTGGCCTTATCTAGTAGTTTCTTGAAGGTGACAAAACACTCTGCTGCTCCCTCAATATTCTCCTGTCGGAGTACTGCCTCCATCCTATCTGATGTCACTGGCGTGGGAGGGTAGGTATTCATCCCTCTCAATACTACCTTCTGTCCCTCTGCTCTTGTGAACTCCATCTCCATGGTCTGGTAGTTTGTGGAATACTTCCATAGGGAATACATCCACTGAAATCCTAATACCACCTTCATGTCAGGTACATCCAGCACATAGAATGTCTCCATCACTGTATGATTCCCAAGTGTTACTATTAATTGAATAATCCTCTGACTACACTCCATGCTGTGACTTGCTGTAGCTACTGAAAACCCATCAAAACTCTCAGTCTGAATGTGTCTCCTTTTAATCCATGCAACATCAATAAAGTTGTGGGATGCCCCACCATATATCATCATTCCCACTCTGTGGCCCTATACGGTACCTCTGATTCGGAGAGTGTGGAATCTAGGAACCCCTGTCATGGTAGAAATGGTACCTCCTAAGGGCGGCAACTCCCTAACTGTCTTTGGTGTCTCTCTCTGCTCCTAATCCGGATAATCATCATCCTCCCCATTGTCAGAATAGGCCTCTATGTAGTAAACCTTTCCCTTCCCTGAACATCTGTGACCTGGTACCCATGGCTCCTGGCAAGTGAAACATAACTTTTTTCTTCTAAGTTCCTATCGGGTATTATTGTCCATCCATTCTTTCTTGGGCCATTCTTTCTAGACGGGTTTCCTCTCTTCATCTTCAATAGGGGAATTGGGTTTGGGAGGAAGCCTAACCTTGGGTACTGCATCCTATAAATATCTAGTTCGTTTGATGGCATCTGCTAGGGTGGTGGGCCTATAAGAATTGACCCATCCCTGTAAGGGTTCAGTGAGAGACTTAGTGAACAACATAATCAACCTGCTCTCTGATATATCTGTCACCATGACTGCTATCCTCTGAAACTATGAAATAAATGCATATGCACTACCTGTTTGCTTGAGCTGTTCCAGCTCTCTAAAGTGGACCTCAGAATCCTTCTGATCAAACCGCTCAATGAGACTCTGTGTAAAATATGGGTACGATGTGATGGTGTTGTGACCCAGTGTCACTAACCTATGATACCACTACTCATGTGCTTCTCTGTCCAAATGCAAAGTAGCCAATTTAATGGCATCTGTATCAATCATGGGGTTGAGCTGGAAGTATGTATCCAACTTCTATACCCAATTCCTGGCTGGGCCACCCCGAGTGCCCTCAAAGGTAGGAATAGTTAGTTTCCCTACGGTGCGCTGTAACTCATAGTTCTGGGTAAATGGCCTATTGTAAGCTTTGGGTTTGTTTTTACTTTTAAAGTGGTAGAAGTTAGTGATAGTCATAGTTGAATGGAAGTCCTCTCCTAAAGCTCTATATTCTCTCAGATAGGCACGCATGGGTTCTTCTGGTTCTGCTTGTGCTAGAGGCAGTACAGCTGGACTATCTAAGAATTGAGGCATGGTAGGTCAGAAGGGCTTATGTATATGGGGATGGATCTACATGTTGGTATATAAGTACTTCCTACTACTGCTGGTGGATACCCTATCACTGTTGGGAAATAAGGGACTGTGTGGGGTGGGCCCATTCTTCTCAGTCATTTGCCTGAAGGTGCTCATCATTTCTTTTTTCCCAGTGGTGAGTTCTTTTATGGCTGATATGAGACCATTGAAAACTATTTTATCATCACCGGCCATTGTTTCTTTGCCTTTTTCAAACTGATACTCTCTGTTCCCCAAATCTATGCCCTCTAAATCCTCTTCTTTGTCTCTATGTCTCCTGTGAATAATGTTGTATGGGTCTCCTGGATTCATTTATAATTTTTTTGCATGCCCAAAGCTGGCAAGATTGATGACATATAATATTTCAGAAAAAATATAAATCAAATGTAACCACAGTACCTCCACTTTATATGAATAACAATAGCAATATAAGTAGAACAAAACTCACGGCCCCAATTGTAATTCGCGTGATCAGTATAAAAATGGGTGAACTCAGTGAATTGCGTCAATTGCGACCTCCCTCGAACAATGAATATAGGTATCCTTCTCGTTCAGCTATAACTGCTATAGAGTGGCAAAAAGCATCTCTTTGTCTCCCAGATGTGGTTGGTGACTTTTGTGCAATATATTCATAGTACCGATATGGATCACTAGCAACTTGATCACTATGAGCATTAATTACAGATTTTTCTGCCACACGCTCTCACAGCAACGATCTGAACGTTTCATTAGCAACAATCTTGATATGATCTCTCACAGTGATTTCTAACAAAAAATTATGAATCTGATGTGATTTGTACCACTGTAATATCCCAAATCTCGATATTGTCTAATTCTATGCAAATATACTGAAACAGCCAGGCATGCAAACTGCCATGCAAAATTCCCTAATTTATAGCAAAAATTAGGGTTAGGGTTTGTAGGATGGAATAAACACTTACCACTGATAAGATGGCTGGAATGCTCCTGAGAGAGTATGCATGCATCAAGAACTGAATCTGAGATGACCTGGTATCTTCTGCTTACGGTGATACCCCAGCAGCATGAACCCCAAATCCGCTAAGGGTGACGTTTTCAGTGAAGGAGGTGCCCGATGAAGCTGATGATTTGCAGGACTGATAGCCTTCCCATGCTGGAGAGAATGCCTGGCACATGCGAAAATTATGAAGTCTCTAGGTAGGCTAGCGAATTTTTCTAGAGGTACAACTACTCACACCCCCCTGATCCCAAAACGGATGATAACTACTTAGGATGAGCACGGTCGGATCTGATAATCACTGGGTACTAGAGTATGATACTGATGATGAGAATGGTTCTTGGATTTTGAAGGTAAACTGAGATCTGAAGACCCAACGAATGATTTGGGCTTTCCGACTAGAAACCCCTTACGGCTGCACACGTGCCCCTGCAACAATCTCTGCTATATATTGGATAACTATGAATATATTGAAGAGCGAATTGTGAACCTGTATGGCTTACCCTGGATGAGACTAGGGCAGATATCTCACTGCTGAAACCCTGCTAGTTGAAGACGTCGTCTCCAACCCCAACTGCTGTGCTACTACTCAAGAGCTCCAAAATCAATAATCATCAAGAATAAAGTCTCCATTCACTTTATCTTTCTTTTATAACTTTCATTTACGAAAACCCTAACTTTTGACCTAATTAGGTCACTTTAACTTCTAATTTGCAGTTGACTTGCATGCATGCGCATGGAGACTTAATTGGGTGCATGCATCATTAAATAATGCTTAGATGTCATGAATGTCACTTTTAGGGTTTGCATGCATCATTAAATAATGCTTAGATGTCATGCATGTCACTTTTAGGGTTTGCTTGCATGTCACTTTTAGGGTTTGCATGCATGTCATTTTTAGGGTTTGCATGCATGTCACTTTTGGGAACATTATAGTCCTCCCTCGCCAAAGATTGCTTGTCCTCAAGCAATGCCAACGCAAATCCATAATCAATCAATTGACCCAATTGAATCCGAAGATGATCCCAGGGTCCCAATTTATCCTAGGAGATCTGTAGCACCCTCTGCTCAAAACACTGCACTGTACAATACCATCACCAGAGACCTCCTGAAAGCACCCTCTAGCAATCATTAAACTGTCAGTCATTGTAATCCCAGGTTCCCAAATCAATCTGATAATTGTAGAGGTCAAAATGCATCCACCGCTACCCTACGTAGTATCGACACAAGGAGCATCATGTAGACTCCCAAGTAACACCATGAGTAAACACTGTATCCATCCCTCATAAGGTCTTCCACCTGGATCCTAATGCAAACTTGTGCATATTTCATCCCAAATATTTGAAGGCTCTTATGGGACTATACCCTTGGCTAGGAATGTCTTCCAAAGAATCGCCCACTCAATAAGACACCAACTCTTAATCTCTCTCCGATCCAACCCTTGAAAAGTACCTTGTCCATAAGCACCATCACAAGGAATAATCCTACCAAGCTGACATTCTACCCTTCTGATTTCAACTAGAATGCTCATGTACTGCTGGTCAATTTCTCAATCCTGGCCAACCTGTAAAAACCATCCACCATTATGCAAATGTGGACTCAAGCTACTGCAAGCCCTGTCTATGTACTCCTTAAGAGGACTACTTTGAAATGCAATAGTATGTTTCTTCTACTGCCCCATCAAGGAATCCAACTGCTCTTCAATACTAGACAACCTGACCTCTGGCTTGGTACATACAACTTGAAGAACTGTAAGCTCGACATCTCGCTGTACTATGGTGTCTCGGAGTATCTTGGTCCTCTCTTTCATCGCTAGAATGATTTCTTTAATCTGTTCAACCTTCTTTCGGTGAATATCATCTGGAAGCTCTATCTCATGCATGTATAAAATCTCCCTAACCTCCATGTGTGACTGCTCACTGTCTCGACTGCTATGCATGATTGCCTTGCACCTCCTCATGTAGTTCTCCTGTCATAATTGTCTGGACTCCTACTGTAGGTGATGAAGACTGTACCAACTCCAACTCATCACACGGCTTGTCCACAATATGGCTAGCAAATGTGCTTCTACTGCTAGACTCACAGGATGGCTCTAATGTGATCTCCTCATGCACATCCTCATCATAATCTGTTAACTCCAAATGAAGCTCACCAACAACCTATACTTCATGCTCATCTTTCTTCCCTCCCCCAACTATGCCTTTAAGGAGATCCTCATCCAAATCCTTGGGCTGGCTCTCGAACTTGATGGTGTAATAATCTTGAAAGGACAATGCTGCACATACCTCATCACCCAAGGCTAGATACTCCTGATATCGAGGAAAGCGTTGAAGTACTGCTAACCTCTTGCAATTTCCAGTCAAGATCCTTCTCATTGTCTTCATGTTATCACAAGTTGGAAAAGAAAAACCTTTGTTCTGACATGCACTTCACCAACATCAATGACATGCATTTGTATGTACACGCATGCATGAACATGCACTTTTATTCAATTGCTATGTGCCCATAGATGGCAAGGATCATGCTCTAATACCACTGTAATATACCAAACTGATATAATAGGAAAGCAAACCCTGAACTTTGCATGCATGCCATTGCATGCAAATATGTGCCCTAGAAAAATACGAAGATGCTATAAAATAGGAGAAATCAATGCATGTACATACCTGTATATAGCTCAAATAAATAAGCTGCTGCTAGGAGCCTGGATGATGTGCTTGCTTTGTCTCTGATCACGGTGACACGGTGTGACGGTGAAACCCTCTGGCTAGATGAATAATCAACCTCTCAGAATAACTGTTGAATCTAACCTGATGATGAGCTAGTGCTAAATCTATATGATCCAACCTGATGATGAACTAGGGCAAATAGTTTTCACTGCCGAAATACACCAGTTAGATGAGAATGCGCTCAACCCCAACTTAGCTCGTCGAGCTCTCCAATTCGACCCCACAAATCAATTATCACATAAGTATCTTCTCCATTCACTTTATCTTTCTTTTATAACCTTCAAATATGAAAACCCTAACTTTTGACCTAATTAGGTTAGTTTAACTTCTAATTTGTAGTTGACTTGCATGCATGCGCATGGAGACTTAATCCGGTGCATGCATCATTAAATAATGCTCAAATGTCATGCATGTAGGTGGCCTTTGGCTCTGGTGGCCCTCTTCAACCCAATGGTGTTATAATATTGATGCCCTAGATCTTCTGTAGATGGCATTAGTCTTCAGCTGATTCCCTGACTGTCAGTACTCACTCGAACCTGCAGGAATCACATAGGTTAGCGGGTTTGTCCTCAATGCCTAGGAAAAATAGGACATTACATAGAGGTAGCCCTAGTTGCCTTCCCAACTTCATACCTCTTCTCTGGATGCTTACCTACCAAGAAACCATGACATACTCCATCTGATGTTTAGATGAGAGGCAAGCCTTCAGCCATTTTGTCAATGTGGATTTACTGGAGATATTTGAAATTGAGATGCCCAAATATTTCATGCCATATCTTGCTGGTGTTGTTAACATGAGTCAATAGAGCTGTTGGATGTGAAACAGACAAAAAATGAGAGAACTCATAAGCCTTTGAGGCATGGTTAACAAACCCTTTTTCTATGAGATTTCCAATATCTTTTTCTGTAAGTTCAACCAAGTCAAGTTTGAATGTAACTCTCTTGGGAGAGCCTATATGGGTCATATGATAAACATACGACAAATTTGCTGCAAGAGAGGGAACATAAAGAACATTCTTGAACTCACATTGCTGGATTTTAACTGAAACTCTCCCACCAATTGGAATTTGGGAGTCATCTCCCATGTGAATGCTATCTCCTCCTGATAGAGTGAGAGTGGAGAAGGATTCCTTGGAGGCAACCATGTGATTGGATGCTCTAGAATCAACCAAGTAAGCTTTCAACTGAGTAAGGCTTGCCTTCAAGGCATGTCATCTCTCATGATCTTATGTTGGTGGTCCAACATCAGACTTCTTTGCTATTTATGGAAGGGCAATATTGTTTAGTTCCAAGAGGGCTAACAGTTGGTCGATTTGCTTCTTCATGCACTGGCTTTCAGGATGAAATCCTCTCATACGGTATGGACATCTAGTCTTCTTGAATTTCTTCTTTTTCTTAGAGCTCAAGGCTGCTTCATAAGATCTATGATTCTCTTTTGGCTTCGAATCAGTGGCTTTGGGATCCTTCCCCTTGTGCTTCCCTCTGGCTTGCACATTGTTTGAGTCTGACATCAGAAGAGCTTGATTCTTGGAGGTTTGAAACACTCCCATTTGAACCAATTTATCCTGCTCCTGTATTTAGGACTCATCAAAAGCATTTAGAGAAGGCATCTTCCAATTGGGGATGGAAGCTCTTCCAGAATGGAATGTAGAGACAAAGACATAGTACTCTAAGCCATGCTTACTCAGTACTGATAGAACTAGTTGCTCATATTTCCTCTCTACTACGCATTGTTTACATTGTAGTGCTAGTGACTTGAATTTTGTGAAAAACTGCTGGGATGAAATGCAATGAGCTCATTCTCCAATATGTGCCATTGAAGCTCATATTGTTTTCCAAACAAATATTCAATATTCTCCCAAGATTCCTTTGGATTCCTTAGTCCCTCAAGGTGTAATCAAAGATCTTGGGAGATATGAGTGCATCTGAAGCCAAAGGATTCATCCAATCGATTAAAGAAATTGTTTTTCTCAGCAGGGTGATGGGTTATGTCTCTCTGCCCATTGTCATCCTAAATAGGCCAAGCTTGCGCAAGGAGACCTACATATCTTCCCTCCAATCAACATAGTTGAAGGGTGTAAGGATTTGGGGTACAAGAGACGGAGAATCTATCAATATTTCTATTGATCAGTAAATTCCTCAACAAGATAAGTAGGTACCTGCAAGTAACACTGTAAAAACCAAAATCAATTCGTAATCATGTTAGTTTCAAGCCTTCCCCCTCGACATGTGCACTTTCTCAGGGTTTGTCACACCTGCAGTGAATTCTCTGGATGAATCCATAATTAGCAACAAAAAAATCACAGGATTTATGTGGAAACCCAGCTGCTTTTGATGTACAATGGAGATCAGACATAATTGCTGCTAGCCTGAACAAGGCTATGATACCATGTTTGAATTATTGAACCATTGATATACAGGTAATGAGTGCAATTGAAAGGTAGAATTTTGCAGTGGAATAGTGAGAACAATGTACACTGAACAAGACAAATTTTAGATAAAATTGATAAGAATTGATCAGTAAATTACAACATTAATCTTCATTAATTCCAACAGTATACAAAAATGTTACAATAAGGAGAATTCAAATCATGTGGATAAGATTCAAATCTACCAACTGAATTGTGACTGACTGGCTAACTAAAAGTGTCTAAATCACTGTCAGAGTTCACTACTCTAACTCCACATGTCTAATTCAGTCTATCAATCAGTTAAACCAGTTAAACCGATGAGGTAGGCAAGAAAAGGCACCTACTCCCATGCATCCATGCAAGACTGGTGCTAACTCAACTGAAATACATCTAATTTAATGTAACTGGATGTTAACTTAGCATACCTACCTACCTACCACAACCCAATGATGGAGGTTGATGGTGGCACTCAGAGTGGCTCCTAAAATGTAGGGATTGGTACTAGTGGCACCAAATGGCATACCAAATGGAACTGGTGGCACCAATGGCACTGGTGGCACCAATGGAACTAGTGGCACCAATGGCACTAGTGGCACCAAACTCTAGAAAATGACTCCTTAGTTAGGTAAGATGATCAATTAGACTATATATGGACAAGGGAGGATTATATAATCCTAACATAATTGACCTTGTCTCGCAGTTTCCTTACACCCACTACTCCAAAGTTTCATTTTCCAAATGTATAATGCAAAATTATAAGAAAAACATGTAGAAATTGGAATATTTGATCAACTCAGTTGGAGAGTTGAAATAATTGACATTATTGTCAATAACTAATTCTTCGATTTGTGAAGTGCCAAGGAGGCCGTAGATTGTTAGAATTTTTCTATCAACAAGTGCATGTCTATACTCATAAGATTAGAACTAGAGGAGATAAGAATAACAAAAATATCATTTGGTGAAGGTGTTTTTGTTACAGATCAGAGACAAGAAACAAGGAAAATCACTATGATAGAACAACATAGTAATGTGGTAAGACCCCATAAAGGGAAACATCCACACATGCAAAGTATTGAATCTCATTAATTAATATTGAGGAGATTACATGACGGGCCTTTAGCCTTTCATACTATTACAACATTATGTATCCCAACCATGCACTATATACTTCATGAAATAAGTTACATGAGTAAATCCACTATCGGTTATGCCCGTTACAAAATCTTCCTGTAAACACATCTAGTTTAGTTGTCATTATTAACAATCTCCACCCTGACAACAAAATTTTCTAATACTTTGCCCAAGACTATTCATCACCTTTTTTTCAAACCAAGAGGAGCTACACACCATCATAGATTCTCTAACAATACTGGTTTTGTAAACATATCTGCACAATTTTATTAAGTACGAACCTTTTTTCAGGTCCACTCCACCTTCACCAATGGATTGCCTTACAAAATCACACTTTACAACAATATCTTTAGTCTTAATATGATAAACATGATTTGTTTCCAAATGTATAACACTTTGACTACCACAGAAAATAGGCACACTATTCTGCAACCTTCCAATTTCTCTAAGTAGACCTTTCAGCCAAATCGCCTCTTTGCAAGCATGTGAGGAAGCAATGTATTCAACCTATGTAGTGGATAAAACAATTGTTTCTTGAAGCTTTAACATCCAACTTATAGCTCCATCTACAAGAGTAAAGGCATGACCTAAAGTAGACCTTATCTTGTACAAATCACCTAGGAAATTTGAATTAAAAAAACCGCATACATAATCACTGTTATTGTTAAAGGTGATACAATAGTCACTTGTGCCTCTTAGGTACTGAAGAACCCATTTCACAACATTCCAATTTTCTTTTCTCAGATTTGCCATGTATTTACTAACAACACCTACTGTATGTGAAATATCAGGTCTAGTACACACCATTGCATACATTAAACATCCTACTGCATTGACATATGGTACACGAGACATATAATATTTTTCTTCAACACTACTAGGACATAAATTTGAAGAAAGATTAAAATGGGAAGACAAAGGAACATTCATAGGTTTTTCCTTATTCATTTCGAACCTTACAATTATTTTTCTCAACATACTTCTCCTATGAAAAACTAAGATTACCATTTCTTCTGTCTCTGTGTATTTCAATACCCAAGATTTGTTTTGCAGCTCTAAGATCCTTCATATCAGAATTCCTATCCATCTAATCCTTCAACTTGTTAATATCGTCCATGCTTTTACTTATAATAAGCATATCATCAACATATAACACTAAGATAATGGATATGTCATTCAACCTTTTGAAGTATAAACAATGATCAGATTCAATTCTATTATAACCTTGGCTCACCATGAAAGAATCAAACTTCTTGTACAATTTCTTGGGCGATTGTTTCAAGCCATACAATGATTTCTTGAAATTGTAAACTAATATTCCTTTATGATGCTACACAAAACCTTATGTTCGTTCCATATAAATCTCCTCATACAAATCTCCATGTAAGAATGTTGTTTTAACATCTAGTTTCTCTAACTCGAAATCAAGCAATGAAACTAGTGCTAACACAATATGAATAGATACAAGCTTGAAAATGGTGAAAAAATATCATGATAGTCAACACCTTCCATTTGAGAGTAATATTTTGTGACCAAGCTAGATTTGTATCTCTCAACCTTACCATCAACACCTTTCTTCAACTTGAAGACCCACTTACATCCAATAATGTCTCTATCTTGGGGGAGTTCAACCAATTCCCATGTCTTGTTTTTCTCCAGAGAACCCATTTATTCTTTCATTGTCATCTTTCACTTAGCATTGTCAACACAATAAATGGATTCCTAAAAACAAGAAGGTTCTCCATCATCAATAAATAAAATAGATGAAACAAAATTAGTATACCTCTTAGGAGGATTTCTCTTCCTTGTTGATCTTCTTGGTGTAGGCAGTGGGGTTTCCACATTTTCTTGAATTTCTTCATCTTATATGACTTCTTTTTCATAAGAAACTTCTTCTTGCTTCTTTGAGTCATGAGAATATTGGTTCTCCAATTGAACTAGTTGTTTGGATAGTACCTGTTCCCGGTTCCACATCAACTCTTACATTTTTTGACTTAATTAGAGAAGATTCATAAAAAACTACATCTCTTCTAATAACTATCTTGCGGGCAGTAGGATCCCAAAATATATCCTTTTGTTACATCATCATATCCAACAAAAATGCACTTCCTTGATTTAGGGTCTAACTTAGAACACTGATTTTTAGGAGTAAGTTCATAAGCTTCATAACCAAAGATTTTGAATTTCAAATAATCACAGGGATGACCAGTCCATACCTCTTTCGGAATTTTACAATTTATTGCCATTGATGGTGATAGATTTATTAGATAAAATTGGGCCTAGGGAAATATAGGAATAATTCAGTCAAAATTATGCCAAAGTATGAAAAGAGTCAGGTCACAAGAAGGAAAAGGAAGCAACGAAAAAAGTAGAGAAGGAAAAGAATGAAAAGGAGCTGCAACAGAAGCAGCCACGGAAGGAAGGACAATATAGAAGAAGTAGCAAGGGAGAAAGATGCGACAGAGTAGGAAAATAAGCAAACAAAGAAGAAAGGGCTAATGAAAGAAGCAACCAAAGAGGAAGCCGTGACAACAAAAGAAGAGGGTTCGAGACATAAGAGAAGCCGCGACAGAAGGAAATGATGCGGCAAGGAAAGATGCGGCATAATAAACCGTGTCAGAAGGAATGCGGTGCAATGACTGGAAAGTGGCGGTTCAGAAATAACGTGGGTACAAGGTCGACTAGAGTTAGCGGAAGCCGCATGTATGGAAGCATCTTTGTAATTTAGGCCATTAGTGCCTACTGACATGTGTCGCTAGAATAGGAAAGAAAACATGTTGGGTAACTGTATGAAGTCGACTGAGAGCGACATGTAAGAGTCTATAAAAGGAGGAACCCAAGTTGTATGCGGGTTAGATCCTTGTAAGTTAGCTCTAGGTCATGTGTTAGATTATGTAAGTTGTGTTTTTTGTTAGTGTCCTAAGTGTGTTGAGTCGTAGAGAGGAGTCAAAGAAGTCTAGCTGCAACTGAGTGTGCAGAAGTGTAGAAGAGATTGAGTCGATCCAGGCTGTGTGCAGATTGACAATAGAGTCATAGAGGAAGTTGAGTCGATCTAGCATGTGTGCGGATCGTCGGTAGAGTCAAGTAGAGAAAGAATAGCGACATAAGACTAGAGAGCATGAGAGGAGAAATAAGTTTGTATAGATAAGAGAAAAATATCTAGAACATACTCTGCAGCTTGGAGCGCAAACAAAAGGGTGCCATAGTTTTTCTCATGCTAGATGAAGAGCGCCTTTGTGGTTTTTCCCGGATGGGTTTCCATGTTAGATACTTTGTCAAATGTATGAATGATGAATGTGTTTGTGTCAAATGTATGAATGATGAATGTGTTTGAGTCACATATATATATGTTGTTGTGAATAAGTGTTGATGTATTTTCTTTGTATGAGTTTATAGGTATCTTTCACAATGTTGTAGTTGAATGTATCTATGCTACATTGGGTTTATTGTTATAATATCTGTCGAAGGATGAGTTGTGTCGCAGCTTAACTATGCATAATAAGTATAAATATACCACCCATCAGCTTCGGTCAAGCACCTTGGTGGAATACCAAGGGACAAGAAATCCCCCACCCAACTGCGGAAGCCTAGTTTTGGTAGTTACCCATAGAAATATATCTTGGGTGAGATTGCATCAGCGTCGCAGGTGCTGCTGACTGAGCCTTGATCCGTCGGGTCGACATCTTGGTATTTGTTGCATGAAAAGAAGGGGTTGAACATGGGTCGAAGAGATGTTAAAATCCAACAAATGGTTCCGTTGTCAAGATCGTGAATCATTTGGCGAGGGATATGTTGTGGGATTCGACAAAGGCTGAAATCCAAGACTGGGTGGATTTTAAAGCATTAGAGTTTGCACAAGAAGAAAGCAAAGGGTCATAGTTGAATCCGACAGAGTGGATGGAGCGATATCTTTACATGGATATTCACGAGATTTCTTTTCCTAGTTTCCTATTGTATTTCATGAGTGGTTGTTGAAGTTGGCAACCCAATAAATAAATTTCCAAGGAGGAGAACCGACGGAGTGGAATCCTCAGTTGATTCAGTGGCTGAAAAGTACTAGCAACCCCGTGTTGAGGCCTATTGATTTTTGGGTAGAAATTATCTTGTAAGGTTATATTACTAAGTTTGCTATCAACATGATAACCTCATATAGTGAGGCAAAAATAAAAAATTTCCAAGGGCCCAGAGGAAGATATTTATCATCTTTGATGATGTGGATAAAGATGCTCATATTTGAAAAATGAATCATGTGAATATGACATTTGAAAACTGTGCGCATAAGTTTGGATATGTCGCAGCAGGACTGTGTGAAAAATGACGAAAACTAAGTTGAGATGTTCCCTGGTGATAGAAGAACTGAACTAGAGGCTAGCTATTTAAGAAGTGGAAGAATATTTAGGCCGGGAAAGAGAAGAAAGACTGTGACAAGAAGAGGAGGTTGCAGTATGACCAGAGGAGAGGAATACGATCTTGTGTCGCACATTGACAAAGGTTCTTGGGATGAAGAAAAATAATATCAACCAATATCTGAAGGAGAAGAACAATCATAAGAATCAATAGAAGCTCCAAACCCAAAACACAAGTACGATACACCTACAACACCATGCACATCGCCGAAGGTAAGATATAGAAACTCGTCTCCAAGTAGAGTTGTAAATACTAGTAATACTAACACTGTGAACAATGAACAAGGGAGTCTGACTACTCAATTTTTTTTTCTGAAGTGTATCAGGATCCTACATAATGACTGGAACTGACATTAAGTTGCCGATATTTAATGGAAATGGGTTGGAAGACATAGAGCAACATTAGTTTCTCTGTGAATCTGTATGGACCGTCCGACAGTTCCAAAATGAAGATATAAGGAAAACACAAATGGTCACGACTCTGCGAGGTTGTGCGCTAGACTGGTACATGAAATTTTCTATAGTGATCGTAGGAGTTTCACAGAAAACGCTCGACCAGATTCGAGTCGGAATGATAGATGAGTTTAGAAAGCCAAAATCTGAATCACAATGGATAATGAAAATTAAATAGATCAAGCAGTTGCCTATAGAGTCTGTTTGGAACTCTGAAAAGAGATTCAAGACATTAATGGCCAAAATAAGCTTTTAGATGTTGTATGCACAACACAAGGAATGGTTCATTAGTGCGCTGTTGCTACACATTCGAGTTCCATTGATGCAACAAAAGGTTGTGTTACGAACAGAAGCTCTGGAAATAACAATGAAGCTAGAATCCTCTCCGATTAGAGAAACCAACACAAGAATGATGTAGATTGAGTCACAACTAGATAACCTTACGCTACAAATCTAGGACATCAAGAAAGGGAAATAGATTCAAGAAGAACTATGGTGTAGAAGATGCAGAACAAAAGGACACTATAAAGATAATTTCCTATCACTCATGAACTATGTCGCAATAGGAGCGTCGAACCTGGTAAACACCTAAGGGATACCTTGGTGTAGATTATGTTAGACTAGAGGCCACCAATCAAAAGAATGTTTGTATTTGAAGAAGATTGTAAGTACACCAACTATTCTGTATTATAAATTTCGTAAATTTGTAGGACACGATGAAAAATATTGTAGAGAATTCTAGCTGCTGCAAGAGAAGACGGTGGATACCTACTTGATGAAGAATGATGAACAGATGCAAGATGAATGAGTGCAAGCTCAATAATGGTCTGCTCAATATCCACCAATGACAATTTCAATAACTGCAATATCAACACAATCAGTACCTGCCACAACAACACTACCCTCAACCTAGGGGGTGGGAATTTTTTGGGTTGAGGAAAACAACAACAAGGAGGAGGATTTGGTCAAGGAAGAGGCCAAGTTATATGTTATAACTATGGACAACCAAGGAGGAGGACTCTTTTATCAAGATTATGCGAGTCATATGAAATCTTGTTCGTATTATAAAGCATTCAACCACACTATTGAACAATGTCGAAAATTAATTGCGAAGTGGCAGGCTCGGACTATGGGAAATGCCAACCTTGTGTAGAATCCAAATCCAAATCCCAACCATAACATCTAGATGATTTTTGTTGAGCCAAGAGAAGCAAACATTGCTGTTGTCACAAGGGGAGGTGCTGTGACTGGAGCAGAATGGGACACAGAGCATGGAAAACCGCAGGTGCGATCTACAACACACAAGAAATTACTGCTCGACGTCCAAAAATAGAAGTGGATGTGTGACCAAAATTTCCTGACAAAATTCAAGCGTCGACATCTAGACAAGTAAGAGAGATGCCCAAAAGGGTCGATCAAATACTCCGGAAGCAATCGACAAGAAAGGTTAGTAAGCTCAAAGAATTTCTTAAAAGTTTCTTAGTGCTAATCCATGATAAATATGCCTTTGCATAGTTGAAAACACTCATAGAAGAAACTCAAGAAGAGCTGCGACTTGAAAGAAGAGTTAACCATGTCGGGAAAATATTAAAAACTAGTAGTGATTTGCGAATGACTACGTAGATAGGAGACTATGATATGGATTATATCATCTTATATTTGGGCTCTGATGTCAATATGTTGCCATAATGCAGACTTGGGAAAGTATGAAAAATCTGCGATTGGATTGGTCTCCGATTCAACTAAGGATAGAAGATCAGTCAAAGGCTCTACCCAGTGGTTGACTGACTCAAGTTCCTATCGAGGTAGAAGGTCTGAAGGCATATGCAGACTTCGAAGTGATCGACATCATCGATAATACAAACCCACACCCTACACTTTTAGGGATCGATTGGGAAATATATAATCAGACCATCATCAATTTTGAGAGAAGAATCTTGTCATTTGAAGATTCAAAGATAAGGGTGGTCGTGCTAATTGACTCGCTCGAAGGACAGAGATATTTTGAGCCAATTAATAGTGAAGGACAAGGTGATTACCTACATCATCTATATAATATCACATATTCAAGAGATGATTATATAAATCTAACAACTAATGGAAAGCTGAGTTAGCGGAGGGTTATCTCCTATACATCCGACTTAGGTGAAGCATTAGAAAATTGACAGAATCTGTTGCACGAAGTTTCCATGAGAAGATGCACAAGAATTACAAGATCTGTGTGATGGGTAGGAGTTGAGGCAAGTGATCTAGCTACATATTAAGGCTTGTCTAATGAAGAGAAAGTTACAGAATCGCAACGACTGTCTGCCTTGGACTTTGTGCTAAAATCTATGCCCGCTAGATGGTGGGGTACACATAAAAAATCTATCTCCAAGTGGCCATAATATAGAATATTGCAAGAGATCATATTTGGAGAAGAGATGAATTATATTGGTTGCAAGTATACAAGATTTTCAAATCCTGTCGAACATATTGAGCATTGTCGCATGATATGGAAGAAATATCTATGACAAGAATGGGTTCATGACTTCAAACATACACTGGACATGATTGGTATACATCCGTTTAACTCCGACGATGAGCTCTTGAGTGGGAAGAACTAGCCAATAGTTTCACATATACATTCGAGTTCACAGATGATCATCCAACAATCATTGTTGCACTGCAAGTAATGAAAACAAAATATATTTGAAGAAATCCCTGTCGCAACGACAAATTTTCATCAATGCAACATGACAATCCACCATTGGATGGATTTCTACAATGTGACGGGAGAACCGAATGATGATGACCCGCTTGACGTAAACATACCTAAGTCGGAAGGTATGCATGTAGTGGAGGGATTTCGTATTTCTAGTGACCAATTCTTGAGTCCACTCGAAATAAAAAAAAGTTAATATTGGCTTGCCTGAAAATCCAAAGTTCGCCAATATTAGAGATTATTGGGATGAAGAGACTGTAGGGAAGATCACTAATTTATTGCACAAGTTTCAGGATATGTTCCCTACCAAATTTTTAGAAATGAAGGGAATCGTCGGAGATATTGGCGAAATGAAGATACCTTTGAGGCCCAACGCAAAATCGGTCAAGCAACGATCATACAGATTGAATCCACGATACAAAGAAAAGGCCAAGGATGAATTGGACCGAATGCTAGAGGCATGCGTTATAGAACCTGTCAAGGAATTAGAATGGATTAGTCCAATAGTAGTCTAGGAAAATAATACCTCAGGTGAAGTAAGAATTTGTGTCGACCCGATAAAATTGAATGGTGCTTGCTTACATGACCTATTTTCGACTCCATTTACAGATGAAGTAATTGAGAGTGTTGGAGGTCAAGAAATGTACTCGTCCATCGATGGATTTTCTAGTTACCATTAGATTAGGATTGCAAAGGAATACCGACACAAGACTACCTTTGCGATGGAGTGGGGATGTTTCCAATATACGGTAATTCCTTTTGGACTTAAGAATGCTCCAACTATTTTTTCTAGAATTGTAGTAGCTGCCTTTAAAGATTTCATACACAAATTTCTTGAAGTCTACTTCGATGATTGGAAAGTATTTGGGCTCATAAAATACCATATTGAGAGCCTTAGAATGCTGCTGGAAATTTGTTGCTAGTATGAATTTTCACTAAATTTGAAGAAATGTATCTTTTGCGCGTCGTTTGGAGATCTATTGGGCCATGTCTTCTGTTGTGATGGAATTTTGGTCGAACTGGCCAAAATGGATATCATTATCGACCTACCACCACCTACTATAGTTAAAAATTTGAGAGCAACATTGGGACACAATGGATACTACAAAAAATTTATCAAAGGATATGCGGAGGTGAAAATTCCGATGGAAAATATTTTGAAAAAATATTCTAAGTTTCAATGGATAGAGAGCTGCCAAGAGACTCTAGACACATTGAAAAACAAGATGGTATTGTGCCAATACTTGTATTTCTAGATTGGAAAAAGAAGTTTCATGTTCATCTCGATGTGTCACCTGTTGCGCTCGATGTGGTACCAACGTAGCCTGGTGAAGGATCGATCAATCATCCCATTGCCTTTGCTAGTAGGAAGTTATCGGTTGCAGAGAAAAAATATACCACGATGTAAAGAGAAGGTTTAACGATGGTATATGCACTGTAGAAATTCATACATTATTTGTTGGGTGGACATTTTAAGATGTACACTGACCATTCCACATTGAAATACCTAGTCAATAAGCTAGTGTTGGGGGGGGATATCTGTCGGTGGCTTTTCCTCTTCTAGGAATTTGATTTTGAAGTAAGTGTTAAACCTGGCCGACTGAACTTGGGACCATACCATCTTTCAAGGAAAGAAAGTGGCAAAGAGCCTAGTAACTTGGACGATAATCTACCTGATGCGTAACTGTTTGCGATAACCATGTTTGCTGATCAGTATAGAGATATCATACCATTTTTTAGTACAGGTTATACGCCTGCTAAATTCACCACTGTGCAAAAGAAACAATTGGTTGTGCGAGCTGTGGATTTCCACTTTATCGCTGGACAATTGTATAAGATGGGTCTTGATGAGATTCTTTGTCGCTACATTTTGGAGCACGAGCGACCATTGATATTAAATGAAACACATGATGGTATCACAGGAAGCCACTATGTAGGAAAAGCTATGGTGCACAAGATTTTGCAAGCAGGATTATGGTGTCCCACCATGCAAGTTGATGCCCAGGATTATTGCCGTAGTTGTGATGTCTGTGAAAAGACTGGAAAGCCATCGCGGCGTGACTAAATGCCATTAGTACCTCAAATAACTTTACAGGCATTTGATAAATAGGATGTTGATTTTGTGGGTCCTATCAGTTCGACAGGAAAACACACATGTGCATGCTATATTATCACTGTGACTGATTACCTGACCATATGGGCCGAAGCAGTGCCAGTAAAGGATTGTACTACTGCGAAGTATTTATTTGAGAATGTCGTGACAAGATTTGGATGCCCAAAGATTTTAATAAGTGACTAGGGTACACACTTTTTCAACCAGTTGATTGCAAAACTAATGAAGGAATTCCATATTCATCATAGAAGGACAACCACTTATCACCCTCAAGCAAACATAGCTATCAAATCCCTTAACAAAATGATGGAAAACGAATTGACAAAGCTTTGTAACACCCAAATAGATGACTTGGATAAAAAAATTGGCAATATTATGGGCATATCGCACGAGTTGCAAGAAATTGATAGGACAAACTCCATTTCGTTTGGTGTAAAGACAGGAAGCTGTGATGCCTATGGAGTCTATTGTCCCGAGTTTAAGAATTGTTGTGATAAAAAAATGACATATGTTGATTCTGTCGAAGAAATATTATCACAACTTGTGCGGCTGGAAGAAGAACGTTTTGTTGCATAATTTCATCAAAATGTTGAAAAACAAAATAAAAAGGTCTGGCATGATCGACACATTAAGAGCAAGCAGTTTGAGGTCGGAGGACTTGTTCTTATGTATGACAACAAATTTTCAAGCATCTAGGAAAGTCGAAAACACATTGTTTAGGATCGTATATCGCTGAAGAAATCATTGACGAAGGAGCAATGAGATTGCACAAGTTAGATGGAACACTTGTCAAAGGACTGGTGAATAGAAGTCGGTTGAAGCCATATCACAATAGGTGTGACTTGGTCGCATTAAAAAAAGAAGAAGCAAGACTAGATCCTTTTATGCAATTTATGGTCGCATACTTCTAAGTCTGCTGAAGTAAGAAGAAAAGTCTCACAGAACTACTAAGTCTGCCATAGATAAGAAATGCAGGGTGAAGACACTTAGTTTGTCGTAAGAAAAGGGACTTTGATAAAGGCATCAAACATATCACAAGGAGTGCGACGCTGTTGCAAGAAATATATGAATCATAGATATGACAATTGTATGTCATTAATTTGAAAATCCCGAGAGATTTTGGTAGTGTGCTTGTTGGTCACGTGCATATTTATGGCAATAACTACCACTTGATGTGACAAATAATCGACGGCGTGCATAGAAGTTTCCTTAATTATTCATATGATCAACCCATGTGGCTGAAAGGACATATTCATTTCTATTAATTGTCCGCGTGTGTGAAGAATGGTCATGGAAAACCATTGTACGCTATCAACCTTCGTGCCCAAGTTCATTTTGTTTTGTTTGCATGAGAGAAGAAAGATTGTTTTCTACAACTCCCAAAGCCGAAGCAAATTGTTCAGAGCATGGTCATTTCGATCTCTGGCGCTAGTACAATTGTTCAATCCAAAGTTGCGATTGCATAACCCACATTAATCATGGAAGATACTACATCATATGTCCCACCACAGGAGTAGGATTTTCCAGTTGCTAAACAATTTCTAGTCAGTCCATCAGGAAAATAAAGTGCAGACCTACCAGGTCCATCAAGAATTTCATAGGGAAAGAGGACATGAAATAGAAAGAGGAAAGGGAAAGTAGCGATACCACCAACGCCACCACCAACATGTGAGGAGGATGAAGACACCAAAATTAGGAATTTATTGCCACCTAACATTCCACCAAGATGTTCGGATGCACCAAAGGTCAAAATTCCAACCAAGTCACGAACCTCAGTGGTAGCACCCACAGTGCCAGAAGGAGGTAAGGTGTTGAAGAACATTATGTTGAACCTGCAGAAGTTATCCTTCGTCAAACATGAAACGAAGAAGTAGAAATATTTGAACATGAATAATTATATGCTAATTGTGTAGGACACACCAGATTCTCCAAAGCGCTTGGTTCTGATGGAATGGATGAGAGGAATGGACCAGTCTGGACTGGTGTCGTTACTATACATGCCACACTTCAACCGAAGCGCAGAAGTGAATATATTTGTGTGACAATTGTTAGTATCCTTTCATGGGGGATACCTTTGGCTAGATGAAGCACACTTTATGGATTTCAAGCTCATCGCAACGATCACAGGACTCCCGCTGGCAGGTATAGGTCCAATGCCATATTTACGAAAAGACTAGGCCACAGTGATGACATCAAGGGTTAAGGACAAGTATAACTTGACTAAGGAAAATAGAGGGTTCCTAATCTCTTCAATTAATGACTATACCGTTCTCTTTGATGCGAAGGTGTTGGCATGTAAAATTTTGTTCAAGATGCGACCGGCCTAGTGTACTACAAGTACGGTTGCACTAGCTAAACTTTGTGCGGAGGTAGTTCAGATTAACTGGTCGCAATTCATACTGAATGAATTGCTAGTAGATGAAGATGAGTCGCAGGAAGATGGTAAACCTTTCCACTATTCATGGTTATTGATTTTGGTTTCATTTAATTTCTGGTCCAATCCACCACACCACTAAGCAGTAGATCTACCAATTTGCTGGAGAGGAGCCAGATACCAGAATCTCTGGTTCACAAAGGATAAGAACATGCAATAGGATAATAATATAAAATTTTTCATTCATGGGGAGGTTGTGAGGCATCAACCACAGAAGCATACAAGACTTGCGGATGACATTGTTAAGCGTTTCCTCCAAATGATTAAGTTTTTGATCGATCCGCATTATGTTTGGATATAGCCGCGACAAGACCCACAACGCTAATGGTTGGTGACAAAATTTTTATTGACTAAAGAATAAGTGGAGTCCATTGTCCAAGAATGATCGAAAGAGTGGCGTGTCCTTATTCTAGGTGACCAAATAGTAGATGAAGATTTGGACTAGGAAAACCCACCACCTCAGCAGGAGGGAAATCAAGAAGTAGACCCACAAGCCGATGCATAATATCCGAACCCCCCTCAGGTTGGATCAAGCACAAATCCCATGGATCTAGCTGTGGGACACAAGAGAAAATAGAAAGAAACATAGGAGGTGGAGTCTAGATGAAAGAAAAGAAAGGCCGACAAAAGTCGTGCATACAAGTTTTAAGAATATAGATGAGCAACAGACAGAGCTAACAAGCAGTATTACTGATTTGCTGAAAGTACTCTGCAAAGCTGTTGAAGAGGTTGGAATCGCAGTAGATTATATGCCTCAAAGAACTGAGTCGCAAGATGTACCTGACACTTTTGAAGAGCAGCAACCTGAGATACTAATGTCGATTCCACCGATTAGAGTGGAAGTGTCAAGAGAAGCACTTGATATGCGAACCCCATAATTCAATGTTGTGGCCAAAATCATAGGGCAGATAACAAAATATATTTCCCATATATGCATGACTGAAGTATATGTAATAAAAAATGTCACAGTCGCAGAAATGAAAGTAAGAGAAGGAGCCTTGATTAAGAAAGCAAAGATAGTGAACATCAATGTTAATAAAATGAATAAAACATTGCAAGAGACTAAGCAAAAAGGAAAAAACATGGGAAGAAAATAGGCTTAGGCTCGACAAGGCTGTAACTCTTACATGTACAAGCTTCATTGATGAAGGAATTGCAGAAGAAATGTTTGCAGAGGCCAAGTTCATTTGACTTGGCCAGACAGCGGACGACCTTCGCAAAAAGGTCACAAAATGCAAGCACAGATAAAACCAAGCACACCCCCAGAGGTGTTGGAGGAGCAAAGACAAGCAGCAACATAAGTAGCGAAGAATATAAAAGAGGCATAAGCATTATGCACTAAGGTCGTTGACCAAGTCTCTCAGGATTGGGAAGCATTGATAGATGACGCAGAATTAGAGAAAGTCACAGAGGAGCTGCACACAGTCGAGGAAAATATGAACCAAATGAATAATGCAATGAAAAAGTTT
Organism: Pseudotsuga menziesii; assembly: GCA_001517045.1. Classification (NCBI taxonomy): domain Eukaryota; kingdom Viridiplantae; phylum Streptophyta; class Pinopsida; order Pinales; family Pinaceae; genus Pseudotsuga; species Pseudotsuga menziesii. Next base: position 429,406 of record LPNX010244276.1, read on the forward strand.
CCCTTATTTGAAAAAATGGCTAAGGAGACATAAATGAAGAAATTCCAACAACATGTTACAATGTTGTCCACGCAACAGCAGGAAAGAACTGAAAAGTCGCTGAGTGAAGCTGAAAGAATTACATGCATTATTTAACTTGTACATCAGAAGGAGTGCCAAGTAGCAGAATCAACAGAAAAGGTAATGTCAGAACATGTTAGTTCCGACCTTGTGGAGAATTTGAAGAAAACAGAGGAAGATGTGCGACATGAGGTAGAGAAAGTAGTGAAAATCTTACAAGATTTTCAAAGAAGAGTCGACACAAGTCAAGAATGGAAGAATAAGTTTTGCGTGGCTTGGGACGATCCACATGTGAGTGTTTGGGGCCTGTTGGGCCTAGGAAAAGATAGGCATAATTCCTAAGTATGAAAAGAGTCAAGTCGCAAGAAGGAAAAGGAAGCAATGACAAAAGTAGAGAAGGAAAAGAAGGAAAAGGAGTTGCGACAGAAGTGGCCACAGAAGGAAAGATAAGGTAGAAGAAGTAGTAAGGGAGAGAGATGCGACATAGGAGGAAAATAAGCATACAAAGAAGAAAGAGCCAAGGAAATAACCAGTCGAAGAGGAAGCTGTGACAATCGAAGAAGAGATTTCATGACAGAAGAGAAGCCACTACAGAAGGAAAGGATGCGACAAGGAAATACATGATGGAATAAACCATGTCAGAAGGCGTGCAATGACTGGGAAGCGACATTTTAGAAATATCATGGGTATGAGGTTGACTAGAGTCGACGAAATAAGCACGTATGAAAACATCTTTGTAAGTCGGGCTGTTAGTGCCTACTGACATGTGTCGCTAGAATAGGAAAGACTACATGTTGGCTAACTCAATTGAGATCGACATGTAAGAGTCTATAAAAGGAGGAACCCAAGCTATATGGGGGTTAGCTCCTTGTCAGTTAGCTCTAGGTCATGTGTTAGATTCTGTAAGTTGTGTTGTTTGTTAGTGTCCTATGTGTGTTGATTCGTAGAAAGGAGTTGAAGAAGTCTACAGCTGAGTGTGCATAAGTGTAAAAGAGATTGAGTCGATCTACGTTGTGTCTGGATTGACAATAGAGTCATAGAGGAAGTTGAGTCGATCTAGGATATGTGTGGATCATCAATTTCTTCTAGAAGTTGGTTGAGGAAGTTAATGCCTTGGGCAGAGAAAGGCATGGTAGTATGATTGCTTGTTTGAGAAAGCCTGCAAGTCTGCAGTCTAGGAAGCTGCATTCTTGCTTCTGCAGCAAGAAAGCACATGGATGCGTGCTAGTCCGTCCTTTATCTAAAAGGTGAGAAGGTTTTGTTGTTGTTCCTCATTGTGGGAGGACACAATTGGGACCATTCATTCATTCACGCTCACTCATTCATGCGTTGTTCATTCCTGAGCCCGCAGTCGGGATTGTTCATTGTGGTGCAACATGATACTGTGTTTGTTCACTATATGCAGTCGTGAAACGGGTTGTTCTGTAGCGTTTCTCCTGAGCTACAGTGTGGTATGTAAAACTATTTATTTGTGTGTTACAGAGTGCATCCTGTATTGCTGTCTTTCCTTATGGATTGTTGTGATGTGCATCCCTATTTTGGTCTGAAAGACTTAGGAGTGGAAGAGGCCTAGAATTGGATGATAGACCTAGTGAAGGGAGGAACCTCATGGATAGATCAAGAGGGGCTGGCAAATCCTTTATGCACACCCTGAAGAGAACTTGGAGGGAAGGCACGGCATGAGAGAACTATGTAGTAGTGAAGGGAATACTTCCTTGTGTTGGGTGTGTAGGTGTGGTGGAATGCCAAGATGGATAGATATGGTGTAGGTGTCCATAGCTCTGTGGTTGAGCTCACTAGATTAGAAATTCTTCCTCCCCACTGCCTTAGAAGCTTAAGAAACCCAACTGTTGGTTGGTTTGGCTTAGTTGTGGTGAGCATTTGACCCGTGAGTGAGTCATTGCCTTAGCAGCCTAAGAATCCCAACTGTTGGTTGGTTTGGTTGAGTTGTGGTGAGCATTTTACTTGTGAGTGAGTCATTGCCTTAGCAGCCTATGAAACCCAATTGTGTATTGGCTTGGATGGATAGTCTAAAAAACCCAACTGTAGGTTGGTTTGACTATGTTTTGATGTGTGTTGGCTATGTGTGAGCCTGTTGTTCCATAGTTCCTTGTGGAAATCATGTCCAGCTCGGGGGTGGCAGTGGTGTTGAGAGATTAATGAACACACTGGCCTATGGTTGGGTGGAACGTTGCATCAACATAACTAGTTGCAGGAAAACTTCATCATTCAAGATAAGTATCTCTATTACTCTTGTTTATGCAATGTAATTGCCTATGAATTGTTATGTTCATGTTGAATGCTTATTGATGATTAAGTAGAAGTTTACTTGTGTATATTTTCCTTCATTTTGCTTTTGTATATGCCTTGTGTTTTTGCAATGCATTTGCTAAAGTTCATGGAGGATAGAAGCCTGTTACAGAGTCAGAATGCTTTTGACTTAGCGTTTTTGCCCCTTGAAAATCCACCTAGGGAAGGCGGAAGGCAGAAACCGAAAAAAGGGAAGTTGAGCATGGAAGAAAGTTAGTTTTCTGCACCCCGAGATCTGCTTGTGGAAGGCGGAAAAGAGGAAAGTGGAAAACGACCGAAAGTTCCAAGGAAGAGTTGGACTTCCGATTTCCGGGGTCAGAAAGTCAGAAGTTGGGAATCTGCAGAGCATAAAAGTCCAAGGTAAAAAGTTGATGTCCCAATTTCTGAAGTCTGAGATTGGAAGGAGGAAATCAGAAGTACAGAGAAAGGATTCCATTAGACGTTGGTTCTCTGAGTTTTGAGTTCCGGGTGGAAGGTGGAAAGATGAAAGGCGGAAGGTGCTCGAAGGCCTTCGTCGTGTCTGTGCGTTTTCGACTTCGGAGTTCCGGACGAAAGGCGGAAAGGAGGAAGGTTAAGGTTTTCGTCGTATTTTGTGTTTCCGATTCTCGATTTCGCAGCGGAAGGCGTAAAGGGGAATGCAGAAGGCGCAAGGGCAGAAGGGATAGGTTCAGTGCGGAAAAGGGGTTTCCAGTCGTGGAAGGGATTTGTCAAGGGAGAAATGATTGTTACAATGATTTCTAAGCCTAAGAATGAATGTCGAAGAGTGTGTTAACGTCGATGCACCGTGCTTTGAAAGGAGAACAAGGTTTCTTGAAGAATTTTTTTTAATTTATCTGCATTATGGGGTGTGGGGACATTACAATCCAATGTATATCTAAATTCAAATTTCAAATTTGTAAAAGATAATGCAGGAAATGTTGATGCTTGAAATAGTCAAATAGATACAGAAAAATGAACACAGAGAAGTTAGAACTTGAAACAATGACGACTGCTCCAAGTTTATTTGCAATATGATTATGAAATGAAATCATGAGAGGATAGCATTTATGAAGGTCTTAGACTCTTAAGTTAGTCTAGTATTTAATTTAATTTTTGTTTAATTATGTTTTAATTTTTTAAACACTTTTTTAATATTTTAATTTGCATTTATTTTTATTGTGAAAGATGAATTTTTTTTTTTTTGGGGGGGGGCAGGGTGATGAAGAGACACCTAGAATCCCCCCCTAGGGGGAAACACGTTCTGCACTTAGGGAAGCGTGTTTCCCTTAGTTTCCCCCAAAAGGGGGACGTGGGGAAACGTTTCCCCAGGAGTTTCCCCATCCTGAAAGTGTGGGGAGCGAGGGGGTGCGTTCCTCACCCTAGGGGACGTGTCCCTATGGAACAATGGTTAGGACACCCTTTGCTTTATGCCACTGATACAATAAGTGAAAAAGGGGGAGACCCTGATCTAACCTATAAGGAAAGACGTAAAGCTAACACACTAGATCAAATTGTAGCACTAATGTACGTAAGGCAAGTAGCTATAGAAAACCTAGATCTGAGGAAGATAGCCACCGATAAGGATGTTTTGGATTATAAAGATTTAGACAATGGAAATGTCGCCCAAAATGTTTATATTTGGTGACCGTATAATTTTGTGTAGATCTAGGTAGTAAGTGCTAGTGCAAATGATCAAATTCACTACCCTGGGTGGATTAAAGGTGGAAAATGAGAGTATTCCCAGAATGATGATTTTGATGAAAAATTAAGGAAATCAAACACTTGAGTAAGATAAATTAAAGGTGGATTTTACAATATGTAAAGCACAAGCCAAAATATGGATCTTAAAGCAAGAAAATTAGCTGAAAACCCTAGGAGGGCAATTTGCCTAAGGATCAATGCTTTAACCACATGGAAGATGGAGTCCCCAATGATGACATCTTGGAAAACCCACTTAGTTCTAGGGGAGGGTGAAATGATCCAGAAAGGTTTCACCAAAAATACCAACAGAATGACCCAAATAATTTTTTGAAGGTTTTAATTAGGGTTTTAATTATACGTCGGGTGGATTGGAAATTAAAAGAAAAGAAATACTGACAGAAATACCACAAAATATTGTATATGCCAAGTGCAATGACATTTTACCCCAGTTTGACGCAATTCCGAGTGAATTTAAAGAAGTTCCAAGCTAAATCGATTTGCCCAGGTTGAGCTAGTGCACCCGTCTTCCTGCAAGAGAAACCTACGTGCTTTTAGAATCGATCCATCATCATCACGTTTTTTCAGGTATTTCTTGTTTTTGGGGTAGTGGGGTCCGTCAAAAGTATGCAGTGTGGGTACTCGTTGGATGTAGAATTAAATTCCGCATCCAACGAGCTCTCCCGCTCAGAATTTGAGTAAAAATACAGGGAGATATGTCGAAAATACAAACAAAAAAAGTAGTTTTCTTTTATGACAAATATGTCAATTCGACCATTATGGTTGACTCATTTTATTGAAATTATATTGGTTCTTGAACTCCAACTCACAAAATTTATTGTTGGCGCGTTTTCTTATAAGGCCCATTTTAGACCCCAATTTTCCTCTAATTCGGACAAGCTCACATATGGGTGTGAGAAGAACTTTACAAAAGGTCCAAGATAGAGGATATTGGTATCTAGTGACCTGTTGTAGGAACAACATATCCCATGTCATCCAAAACATGGGAGCCCCAACTACACATACAAAGGTAATTGTTTGAATTCCTTAATTCGTTTGGAGGTCCACATAATATTTATCATGGTTTCTTTGATTTAACTTGGTTGAATTTTTGAAATTTATGCATGATTTGTGTGCTTTTGGCGAGTTGCGGAAGACCATGTTTTGTAATAATTTGTTTCATCCCGCAACCTGTATCCCGCAATTGCGGAATGCGGAATGCGGATTGCGGGAGCTTGAAGTTTATTATTTGTGAGTTTTTCATTCCGCAACCCACATCCTAAAATTTACGGAATGCGGGATGCGGGAACAATTTTGTAAAGTAAAGTTTGTCATCCCGCAACCCACAAATTGCGGGAGTAACATGTAGAAAAGAGATGCGGGATCATAACGCAACATGTAGAAAAGAGAGAGCAAGTATCCAAATATTATGATGCTATTATATATTGGCAAACATGTATGAAGGACAAGCCATAAAACATTGTCATCCTCAGCAGTTTTCAGCTAAAAAAGTTCAGAATTGTACTAAGTGCTTGGCTAGACCTTAATGAGATGGTTGAGAATAATATCAGGAAAGCATAGGCCATGTGTGGGAGAAGGTGATATGTTGTAGATGGTATCATGGAGACATTGCATTTTCCCATGGTGGATCTCATTGAGAACGCTTGTCCACCCAGGCTGATGATCGAGCAAGTATAAAACCGATGAGATGAAGCAAAGGAGAAAATCCAGGGACTTGATCATATCACAATTGAAGATGTGGATCAATTAATCAGACAACCTTTGGCTATCGAGGGAAAGATCCACATTTACATCTACATCTGGCATAAGTTAGCTCAAAATGAAATGGAAAATTTTAAATGTGATGCTCAACTTGGTTTTGAATCAACTAACTATCCCAACATTGAGGAATTGTTAGGGATTTGGAACAGATGGCAGGATTTCCTTGGATATTAGTTTTATTTAGATTTTTCGATCCCAATTTGATGGAAATATACTCCTTGTAATAATTATTTAAAGGGTGGGTTTCACATATAATAGGGACTTTTGGAAGGGAAAAATCTGGACAAGAGACTGGAGATACCTCTGTTTACCTAAGGTTTTGTAATTTTTTGCAAACTTTATTTAATACAATAATGATATTCTTTCATATCTCTTGTTGTTTATTTGATTAAGTTTCCTTAACGAATTATGATTTTTCTTGTTTTAGATGAATCATTATTGTTGTTAGTCCTTTGCAATTAATGAGTGCATTTAATCACAACCTTGATTTCTCTCTGTTAGTGATTTATGTACTGATAAAGTTTTAAAGAGTTTATTCTGTTAAAATCTTTATCTATTTCTGCAAATGATTACACATTGAAATTAAACAACATATATGTTAATTTTTTAATTGACATACTTACATGCAGGTTGACCTTGAATTGGTTAATTTTAAGTTACTATCAATTAATTTTCATTAATTGATAGTGAGCTAAATGATAAGTAAATGGTCCGATTTACATTTTTGTTAATAAGATTTAATGCTTATCTGTCTTATATCTCAGGTTGATTTGTGAACAAACCAAATACCCCTCTTAGATTAGTGTAGATCTAGGTTAGATTTCCTTTTACAGTTAGATTATATTTTTCTTTTATTTCTTTCATCCAATACCTCGTTTTCCTTCACATGAAGACAAATCCCGTTGGATCAAAAACCATTGACTCAAAGAGTTTAAGTGGAGGCCAAATATCCATGGGTGTTAACCACACCAAACAACTCGAGGATAAGGTAATACTTGTGTAGGATTGCCTGAATCCTTTGGCTGGGTTTTCATCCCCTATTGTGAGCCTTGGACCCTTTTAGCCACATAGATAACTAACGCTTCAACAAGACCCTAGATGGATACATAGAATATTAGTAGCAGAGGAAGCTACTTGTCACTCCAATGCAAAATGTTTCAATACATAGAGTATGAAAGGCAGAGGGAGAATGATGCTCTGCTTCAGAGGGAGTGATTGCAGAAGATCCCGAGGTTCAACATGATGGACATATAACTGATTTCTCTAGGATTTTCTGAGAGTAAATAATATTCCAACCTTTTCTTCAAGGTTGAAGGCAGAAGACCAATGATGCTCCTGTTATATGTCGATGACCTATTCTTGACAGGAAGAGAGGAACTCATTAAATATGCAAGAAGGAGACTTGCTGCTGAGTTCGAGATGAAGGACTTGGGTATGATGCACTACTTTCTAGGCATGGAGGTGTGGTAGAGTGTGGATGGAATCTCCCTTGGACAAGGGAAGTATGCAGTGGAGATCCTTAAGAGGTTTGGGATGATGGACTGCAAGGCCATGGCCACACCTATGGCATCGGACCTGAAGCTATTGAGTGATGCTTCATCAAAGACGGTTGATGCCACGATGCATCGTCAAATTATTTGTTCATTGATGTGCCTGAAAAATACAACACCAGACACATGCTTTGCTGTGAACGACTTGAGCTAGTTCTTAACGGATCCGAGACATGCTCACTTGGTTGCAAGGCATGCTGTGAGGTACCTAAAGGGTACAATTGAGTATGGGCTCAAGTATTATACGAATCAGAAGACTAACCTGCATGGTTATGTTGATTCAGATTGGTAGCACCACTAAGAAGAAGAGCACCGTGGGTTGCTTCTTCAATTTGAGATCCAGTATAGACTACTGGTTTGGCAGGATGCAGTCCTGCATGGCACTGAGTACAACCAAGGAAAATTATATTGCCACTTGCTCGGCTATTTGTGAGGTAGTATGTTTCTTTTGAAAGCTACTATTTGATTTGATTGATCTGACTTGCATTTTTGTATGATGCAGAGAGGAGCGGTGAAGCTCCCGTGTGTACTTCAAATCGAGGTTCCTTCCAAGGAGAAGTGATGAGTCCAGAAGACGCAGATACACATATGCCTTTCCGACATGGTGGCAGGCTATGCCTCCCATGGTCGTTGATGTAAGTGCTGAGAGACTTTCTGACATGGTGGCAGGCTCTGCCTCCCATGGTCGTTGATGTAAGTGCTGAGAGCCTTTCCAACATGGTGGCAAGCTGGGCCTCTCATGGTATTTGATGTAAGTGTTGTGTTATGTGTATCTGGGTTGTAATCTGTGTGATGATAAGATGATATGAAGACGATGAGGTAATAGTAGGGTACACAGGTGTTGCAAGGCATGTAATCAGTCCTGGGATGCTCCTTCAAGTTTTGCAATGGCATATAATCTGTCCTGGGAGATATTGTAGGTTTTGTAAGATGCATATAATAAGTCATGAGATGTACCTACTTGACGGCTTGCTCGCAGAGATGATAAAGACCTGGCAGAGGGCTAGGCCTACATCCAGCATGAAAAAGGGTTGGATCTGTAGAGAAAGACCTTACAAAGGGCAAAGCCTACATCCAACATGAAAAAGGGCTGGCTCTGTAGAGAAAGACCTTGCAGAGGGAAAGGCCTACATCCATCATGAAAAAGGGCTAGCTCCTGAGAGAAAGACCTTATAGAGGGCAAGGCCTACATCCAGCATGAAAAAGGGTTGGCTCTGTAGAGAAAGACCTTGCATAGGGCAAGGCCTACATTCAACATGAAAAAGGGTTGGCATTGTAGACCTACATCCAACATGAAAAAGGGTTGGCTCTGTAGATGGAGACCTATATCCATCATGAAAAAGGGCTGGCACTGTAGACCTACATCCATAATGAAAAAGGGCTGGCTATGTAGATGGATACCTACATCCAACATGAAAAAGGGATGGCTCTATAGACGGAGACCTACATCTAGCATGAAAAAGGGCAGGCACTGTAGACTTACATCCAACATGAAAAAGGGTTGGCTCTGTCGATAAAGATCTACATGGAGGCAAGGCATACATTAAGCATGAAAAAGGGCTGCACTGTAGAAACTTCTGATGACAGATAGTATGGGATGTCGATTAAATTATAAGAAGATGATGTCAGCAGCTACGATGAAGACTCTATGACTCCATGATGATGATGATGATGCAATGAAGACTTGGCCAGATGTGTTGATGACTGTGCAGAGAGAGAATACCTTCCTAGTTAAGAGGGAGTGTTGATGTATTTATAACTTTGAAATATATTCTGATGTATATTATCATTGTATGTTGTTGTATCCCCATCGGGGATGTGTGTTACCCCTTTACAGGATGTCTAAATTGTGTCTATACCTTGAGGTACAACCTTCGTTGTAAGTCGGGGCAATACTCCCAGTGTAACATCATGTAATATGTAATTTTGGTCTCTCTAGGAGAAGTGGGCCCCATGTGAGATGACATGTAGGATCGACTCTTATATTTGGTCAGTGACTTGAAAGGGTATAAATAGGGAGGCACTCTCCCTCATTTATACACATCTCACACACTCTCTAAGGCGTTGAAGAGAGAGAGACAATCATAGGAGGAGAGAAAGATAGCCGATGAACATTTCTTATTACTTCTTTTGATCATCTTACTATTCTGAAGAAGTTTGCAGGGTTTTCTCCTTTATGGTTTCCCTGATGAAAATATTTGTGTCTTGTGCATCTTTTACATTTTATGCATTTTGCTGTACTTGTTATTCTTTCAGATAAAGATCCTAGACAATCTAATCATATCTTAAGAAAATATAACATGTTGATGCATCTTCACATATCAAAGATGCAATGCTGTTATGTAAGTTGTTGGATGGGTTCATCCAAGAGATAGGTCCATAGAACGTTGTCCAAGTCATAACGGATAACATTGCTAATTATGTGGCTGATGGTAGACTTCTTATGATGAGGCATCCGACTTTGTTTTGGACACCTTGTGTTTCACATTGCATCGATTTGATGCTAGAGGATATGGGTGAAATTCCTTTCATCAAAGATCTTGTTGATTCATCTAGGAGCAGCACAAAATTGATATATAATCATACATTCGTGCTCATCTTGATAAGACAATTCACAAATAGCAGGCAGTTGGTGCATCTGACAATCACACATTTTCCCACAAGATTCATTTCACTTCGATCTCTCTTGGCTTGTATGTGGGAGATTAAGAGAATGTTCCTTTCCCATGAGTGGCATGCATTGTCATTTAGCAAAAAACCGGAGGGGCAAGCCATATATAGGCTAGTGTCACTCCAGGAGATATTTTGGGAAGGAGTGGAGGAGGTGTGTGCCATTAGTGAACCTTTGGTAAAGGTTCTTCGGTTGGTTGATGGAGACAAGCCCGCAATGGGCTACTTGTATGAGGCCATGGATAGGGCCAAAGATCCATCTGTGCATATTATGAGGACAAGGGGGATGAGGGGTATGAGAGAAGATTATTGGTTTGGAAGGTCATTGATGAGCGATGGAACAATACACTCCATCGCCCCATTCATGCTGCAGGGATCTACCTCAACCCCGCATTCTCCTACTCTTGTGGTTTTAGATTTGATGCTAAGGTTATGGATGGATTCCTCAGATGTGTTCAGAGTATGGTGCTAGATCTGCAAGAACGTGTAGATATTTATAAAGAAATGGAGATATATAGGATGGCTGGTGGGACATTTTGCTTTGACATGGATGTTCATGATAGGAAGGCCAAAATGACAGGTAAGCTTCAAGTTCATTTTATTTCAAATTTCAATGTCTCTTCTCCATTTGTTTCAAAGTTCAAGCTTTAAAATTTCAATGTTATTTTTCTTTAATCATGTTTCTAACTTTCTACTTTCTCTTATTTGTTCTAGATGCTTGGTGGACAATCTATGCCGAATATTACCCCATTTACAAAAGCTTGTCATTTGGATGCTACTCCAAACCAATGTTATCGAAACCGGATTGGTCATCGAACCGGTGAAGCCCAAAACGTGAACTGGATCGGAACCGACAAAAAACCGGGTAAAAAAACGACTGATTAAAAAATACATAAAATATTCATATTTTGTAAAAAACATATATATTCATGTGCATACATATGAATCCAAACCATTAATACAGAAATATGCAAAGTTTCTCATATATATAGCAAATATGGGTGCAAATATCCAAAATAGCACCTAGTGCAATACATCTCTGAGGTTCTGAACCAAAGTACATTAACAAAGAGGCTCCAAATTACATCAGCAAAGTTTTATTTTCTGTTTTTTTTTAAAATTGAGTTTCATGAGTCCCCAGTCTAGACCGATCGGTTCGGCCGGTTTTGGTCGGTTCCGTACCCGGTTTGGAAAATACACACCAAGAAGCAAAATAGGTTAAAAATTTTCAAATGAACTTTTGAAGTTATTTTAAATTTTAAGTTTATAATTTTATGCACATTTCCATGTCAACCTCAATGACATGGTCTACATATACTACAACCTTTGTCATGGGTGAGGAAGTTTTAGAAAACATTAGATGTGGATGCCATTTCATTGGATGGGATTGACACCACTGTTGCATGGAGGGTGGAGAGCAAGTCAACTGTCATGGAACATGAAAATGATTGGTTACATGAGGATTTGGAGGGGGGTTGGGCTAAGTGGTAGGGGAGACGATAGAGGAGATGGAGGATGATCTAGTGTATTGGCGATATTTTCGCCGACACGATGTCTTGCACTCTGGATATTATTATGTTTCATGATATTATACTGTACAAGTGATTGGTTACTAATTTGTTCATCCTGTAATTTTGTATGACATTACCTAATGGTTACCACATTCGCCACTGAATGCATATGCGTTGTACTAAAACTATTGTTGTTATAACTATCTATTTCATGTTTACTTATGTTTTTATTATTGTTGGCAACAATACATTATTATATTTGAATGATACTTGTCTATGTGTTTTGTTGTTTACATAGTGAGACAAGGCTAACCTTTGGGCTAATGTACTGCTACAACAATAACTATATAAGCCATACAAATCCTTTACTCACTTTCTATACTCCATTAAGCATTGGTCACTGACAACCTCTAAAGAGATATCTTTTGGTGTTTAGTGTCTTTTCATAGTTATAATAGGGCTCCCTCCTAGGAGGCTTAGGCTTCCGAAGCAGTTGGGAGAAGTTGAATAAGATGACAGTGGTAACTTCATCCTCACATGCTTACCAATGGCTTGGACTGCCATTTCAACCGGTAACATTTTGGCGTCATTGTCGAGGACCATTTCAAAATTTGCAGCAGTTGATCTAGAGTCATTCACACCCTGGAAAGAATGACATTCGGTAATAAAGATGAGCTAAGTCTTTCTTGGTATTGTGAAAATATTATTGTTAAGGACTAATCTTGCAGGTCTTACCTGGTGACTCCACAAAGAAGCCTAGGAAGGCTTAACATTTTGGTGTCGTTTTCTAGGACGATATAAAAATTTGAAGCGGTTGATCCAGAGTCATTCACACCCTCGTAAGAACGACATTCAGTAAAAAAACTGAGGTAAGTCTTTCTAGGGATTTTAAAAATATTATTGTCAAAGACTAATCTTGCAGATCTTACCTGGCGACTCCATAAATAAGAAGCTCGTCAAGGCTCAATATTTTGACGCCGTTGCCGGGGAACCTCAAATTTGTTTGAGGTGACTTACCCAGGCAAGAATGACACTTTGATACGCCCTTGTTTTGTTTAGTACTTTGGTGAGATTTGTTTAACTAACGTGGTAGGTCTCTCCTAGCGAATCCAATCAAAGAAAAATAAAGAAGTGTTCTTCAAAGATAAGGAAGCTTGACGAGATGGCATCTGATTACAAAATGTGGATGGATATATTGGATTTTTTGCGCTTTCCCATATTTCCACACAAGTATGTCATTCAAGATGGCGAGAAGGCACTTTTCCCATTGTTCCAGTAGTATAAGTACCATGCAGCAACACATGTGCAGGAATTCATGCAATTCATCCAGGCAAGCAACATTGTGCACAAAGAAATTAGGATGAGGCTATTTCTGTTATCTCTTCACCTAGAAGACAACTTATCTGTCAGAAATCGGTATGAGGGTTTTCCTCGCAGAAGTTTTTCTTCACTCAGGTAGTTCATTAATGTATTTGGCATGGATTGGGATTACGGTGTCAAGGAACAGGAAATAAAGGACATGATCGATAGAGTATGGGAAGAAACACTGGAAAGCATCCAAACACAAGATGATTCAATCAACGAAATCAATGATGATATTCCATTTGAATTCAAAGATCCTGATAATCTGACTACTACTAAATTGGAAATAGGTTTCACTCCTCTTGATTGATCAGACTTCCTAGGATATTCGGATGAGTTACCAGAGGTATTTTGGCATGCCTTCAAGGGTGATCATGATAATGTTGCACACCATGTAGAATGGTTTATGACTTTGGCTTTAGAATATGGTATTAAAGAAGTAGAAGATGTTTACATGCGATCATTTTTCCTTCACCTGGGAGGAAAGGCTATTATTTGGTTTGTGGGCCTAGATAAAGGAACGATATCATGCTTTGAAGAATTGGTGGAAACATTTTGTAGCCATTGGGATTCAAAGCAACGTGACAAATGGATACCTCATGTCAAGCATGCAAGGGAATTGTTCAGTAAGGAATCCCAAAACAAGGGTCAAGTTGAAGCAACCATTGTCCAAGGCGTAAATGATGATATCTCAAGCACGATAGATGAAGTTCCACAAGAAGGTGAATATGATGATGATCCTTTATATGAAGACCTAGAAGTCCTAGTTGAAGGAGTTGAAGAACAAAAAGATAGGATGAGTTCTCCCTTCCAACACACAGAAACTCCTTATGACCTATCAGATCTTTGGGAACATAATGATGGGAATTCTGAGGACGATGGTTATTGGACATTTATGGGTCCACCTTTCTTTGAATCCTTGATACTAGGTAGCATTGTCTCCATACGTTGCAATGAGAAATAACAACCTGATGAAGTTACTCAGGTTGAGCCATAATTTGACACTGTTTGAAATGAAGAGCTGTCAGTCGCCTTAAGTAGGGATGATGAGGACATGATTTATGAAGACCCTGTGGAACAAGATATGATTGTTCATTCTCCTTATGAGGTTAATGATGAAGAATGGCTCAACCCTTTTGCCACTATAATTGAAGATGAAACATCACCAGACTTTGCAGATAGTTGTTATATGTAGATGGTCCATTATGATGAAAAGTTTGAAGATTTGGGACCCCATATCTCTGGTGATTCTTCCATGATGTTTCCATCATACTCATCCTGCAACACAGAAGCATGTTGCATAGAGGATTCTTTTGCATATATTCGACATATGATGAGCCTAGGTTATCACTCCTAGTTGTGCTCCTCAAGAAGTGTTGAAGAAGTTGTTTAGCCCACTTTACCCTACATCGGTAATCCATTAATGATACATCTCAACAAGGTCGAGGAAGGTAGGTGGACAGGCATGACTTTCATCCCTCAGTTTCATAATATTTATTGTTTATCTTTTCATTTGAATCATGAAGGTATGAATTATATTGTTGACAATTTCAAAAGCTCAAGGATTATTGGGGTTACTAACATGATTGTGAAAAGGATAAGCAATGTACTTGTACGCTCAAAGAAATGATTGAGTAAATGCAAAGATAGGTTGCAGCCCACATATGAATATTTACGAGGTCCAACTCTACGAATAGCCTCCCAAGGTTAGGATTTATGGACGAGTTTCAAGAATAATTTTTTCTTAGAAGACATATATGATAAAGGTGTCCCATACATAAGTCCACTAGAAGCATGGATCAAAGAATTTTGTCAAAGCAATGCTTCCCCGTGGCATCGATTTCAAGTATTCCAGGTTCTTAAGAAGGTTGAGTTTCCTGCACTCATCCAGATGAAGATCTGGGTACAAACTCAACATATCATCAAGGAGGTATTGCCATCGATTACATTAAAGGACAAAGGTAAGGTATCTGGTATGAATTGTTTATTTGGACGGTTACATTGGTGGTATGATTTCACCTAACCTACTTTGATTGTCAGGTTTAGGGTAGCTAGGGTTAGTTGCATTAGGCATATTTCTGTGTATTGCATTCGATTTATTTTCATTATTCTTAGTTTGTTTCCCTCATTTAGCGAACAAGGTAGGACGCAAGTGTCTGCCTCTAGATTCTTTTAATCCCTTTGGACATTTGATATGTGTGTAGGTATACAGGCACCAGTAGATTCAAAGGTTCTCGAGCACTCCTTGGAAGAGCACTCGTCTTGTAGTTGGAGCCAATGTTACGTTGCACCTGTACCGAACACATCTTCAATTGTACCCCATGGAGAGAGGGCCAATTTTTTCGACCAAGAGGGGCGTTCTCGAGCAATGGTGGTCATGGCTGGGCCCTTTGGTCATCCTTCAGGGGTACTATGGATTAATGGCACTGTTGAGTCCTGACTACCCTTTATTGGGGTTTTTAACCTTGGGGTTAGTGTTTTCCCCCCCTAATGGTTGACCACTAGGTCACATGGATCCATATCCTATTTATCTGCTCAGGTGGCCTTTGCTTTAGCCATGAGACATTTTTTTCCCTTCACAGCCACTTAGGACACCCTTCGGGCCCTTCAGTCAATGGGTTCCTGCTCTTCCAGGCCTTATTTCCTCAGAGGAAGAAATCCTCCATGCCAGGCCGTTTTCATGTGTTGAGGAGGGCATTGAGGGATTTTACATCATTCTAGGGGTTATATGGGGTATAACAGCCTCCCTCTAGCTCACTCTAGCCTTTCGTTCAGAGTG
Source organism: Pseudotsuga menziesii (assembly GCA_001517045.1). Classification (NCBI taxonomy): domain Eukaryota; kingdom Viridiplantae; phylum Streptophyta; class Pinopsida; order Pinales; family Pinaceae; genus Pseudotsuga; species Pseudotsuga menziesii. The sequence continues at coordinate 445,107 of LPNX010244276.1, forward strand.
ATTCACTTATTTGCACGTATTTTGGCACCCAGGAGTAAAAATACCCCAGGTAGCCTACCTTGTGCCTACCTTAGGCTATATTTTATTATTATTTTTTTTAATTTTCAGTTGACATTTTATAATTTCAAATTGACTTATTTTAAGGCATGTAGGCCTATATATTTTGTAAAAGGTGAGTGTGAGATCCTATAAATAGATATCTTCGCTTTCATTTCACGACAAAACTTATGGGATAATACACTATGCACTTGTTTTACCCCTGTTAGTGTTTCTTTGGATGAATGCACTTCTCTTGAGGATGTTTTCTGGTTAATGCAAGCTATTTTCTGGTAATTCTTTGGTGAATCTCTGCTTTTGGTGATGCTTTGATTTGTTGGACGAACATGAGCATGAAGAGGTCAGACTCCTTACCTTTTTGTTTGGATGTTAGTGGATGTGCATGTCCTTAGTGGTATCCCTAGAGCTTCACTTTTCCCTAGGATAGGCCATTACCTTCCTTCTTGTCACCTTAGCAAGTTAAGGCACGTCTCCTTGTGAGGTTTCCCCATGGTTTCTCCTTAGTTTTTCTAGGCTAGTTGTTTGACCTAGGAACCCTTCCTCACTAGGTTAGCCATCCTTCGTAGAAGCCCTTGGTTGGGTAGGGATTTTGTTAGTGTAGGGTTTCCCTTGGTTTTCACAGCTTTTCTCTTCTAAAGAAACCTAGTTCTAGGGTTAGTTTAGGATTAGTTTTAGGTTAAATTTAGGCCTGCAATTTTATGTTGAAAACCCTAATAATCATTTTTTTTTGCATTTTTTGGCCTCCCTAAAATTTTGGCCACCTTCCCTACAAATTCACCCTAGCCTCTAAATCCCTAAAAACCCTAATTCAAAATGATAGGGAAACCCTAAAAATACAAAAAATGAAAAATTCTCAAAATTTGCCCTAGAAGGCACTAAAACAGTCCTAATTTTACCTTAAACCTACCATTCTTCTCCCTTCTAACCCTTGCGGTCCTAACAACCCTAGGGATGCCTTTTTTCCCCCTTCCTCAATCCTCTACCCTTACCTCAGGGCTGCCCTTATCAGTGGCATCCCTCCCCTTTGCCACTATATGTTCCCCTTAACACCTGCACATTCAAAAGGAAACTTTGGTTAGTAATGATATGAACTGTATAGTACATTGTTTACTCCAAAATATGGTAAATGCATAGTTGTTTTTATACTCAGTCTGTAACAAGCGTTAAACTACTATTACTGTCATGATGTTAGTATAACTGGAATATCACTGTACTTACTACACACATACACGGTCTGCAAATAACCACCTGCATACACAGAAGCCAATTCTGGTTAATGTTAATTGCTAATTTACAAGTACACTTATTAATTACTAATTATTAACTTGCTTCACACTGCTCCTATATTGAATACTTACTGCTGGTGTATACAAATACCTTTGCTATTTCAGACCTCATGGTGGTTACTTCAACTAAATGCAATCAATGTTTGGATGCCACAATGAATATTAATTTATGACTGGTATTGTGATTATGTTGTTGTTCATGATTTGTTTCTAAATGGTTAATGTTGATTACAATTAAAGTTTGGGACAATAGTATTGATTGTAAGTCTTAAAGATTGATATATTACACTTGCGGATAATATTTTGTTTCATGATATTACACTGTACAAGTGATTGGTTGCTAATTTGTTCATCCCGTACTTTTGTACGACATTACCTAATTGTTACCACATTCGCCACTAAATGCATACATGATGTACTGAAACTATTGTTGTCATAACTATCTATTTCATGTTTACTTATGTTTTTGGGAAACAATAAATAATTATATTTGAATGATACTTGTCTATGTGTTTTGTTAATTACATAGCTATACAAGGCTAACCTTTGGGCTAATGTACTTCTACAACAATAATTATATAAGCCATACAAATCCTTTACTCACTTTCTCGACTCCATTAGGCACTGGTCACTGACAACCTCGAAAGAGATATCTTTTGGTGTTTAGTGTTTTTTCAAGGTTATAATAGGGCTCTCCCTTAGGAGGCTTGGGCTTCCGAAGCAGTTGGGAGAAGTTGACTAAGTTAACAGTGGTCATTTCATCCTCACATGCTTACCGGTGGCTTGGACTGCCATTTCACTTCATTTGAGATCCTATTCCTAGTGAACCAAAATCAAGTGAACCCAAATCATGTTAGGGTGAAACTTGTGAATTTGTGATCTCATAACCTTTTCCTGTACCACATGTCCCTAAACCTGAAGATCTCGAAACCTATTGACCAATCAAACCTGAGACCTGTGACCCTGTACCTGAACTAGCTGGATTCTGAGATGCAGTCACTTGTGGAGTAGAAGTCTGCTGCTCCTCTTCCTCAGACTCCTGAGACTTCCTAAAGGCCCGCTCCTCCTCAAATCCCACCTCCCTCCTCACTACAACTTTCCTCTGTACAAGAAGGTATATGTAGAATTCCATTGAATTCTCATCATAGCCAAAAAATATGCATCTCGCTGCAATGGGCTCCAATTTTGTCCTCTTCTGAGAAGGGACATGGGAATATGTAAGGCATCCAAATATACAGAAGTGGCCTATCTCAGGCTTCTTCCTGGTGAACATCTCCTCATGAGTTTTACATCCCAACGAATGGTGTGGACTCCTGTTCTATGCATAAAAAACAATACTATAGACCTCAAACCATAGAAAGAAAGGAAGAATCTGATCATGCAACATTGCTCTAGTTGCTCCCACTATAGTTATGTTCTTCCTTTCAGCAACTACATTATGCCGTGGTGTATATAGAATAATCAACTACCTATTAATCCCCTCCTATATGCAAAACTCATCAAACTCCTTCGAGGTATACTAACCCCCATTGTCTAATCTGAGTACCCGAATCCTCCTCCCTATTTGGTTCCCCACAAGAAATTTTGAACTCTTGGAAACTCTTCAAAATTGCCTCTAATTTCTTGTTCCTCATGAAGTACATCTAGGTCTTCTTGGAATAGTCATCAATGAAATCCAATCGATAGCAAGTAAGAGTCAATCCTCTAATACCAAGCTCGAGGAGCTTGCTTCAGTCCATACAAGGCCTTTTTCAGCCTTCAAACATGAGAATCTCTCTCATGAACATCATATCCATGTAGTTGCTCCAAATGCATCGCCTCATGTAGAAGACCATTGAGAAATGCAATATTCATATCCATCTACTGGATTTGCCACCCATCTCTGCTACTATGGAAATCACTGCCATGATCGATAAATATCGAGCAACTAGCGCAAAGGTCTCGTCATAGTCAACTCCATCTACCTATGAAATACAATGCGCCACAAAACACGCCATGTACTTGTCAATGCTACCATATGTAGCATGTTTGATCTTGTAGAGCCACTTGGAAGTCACAACTGACTTCCCTTCTGGTCTCCAAACTATCTCCCACACATCATTCATCATGATGGAAATGTACTCTTACATCATGGCATCTCTCCAAACCTGATGTTTGGTTGCCACCTTGAAGGTGGAAGGATCTGACTCATGCAAACTGGTCACCGCTGCCATATAACAGGAAAATATCTTTGGTGCTCTATTCTCTTTGACCTCCCTCTTGGGTTTCCCAACAGACTCCTCAGCTTCCTTCATAAGCTCTTTAAACCAAATCAACTTTCTCTTCCTGGAAGTAGCTTGTTGTGGAATGCCCTCCTCCTGAACCTCCTCATTTGACAATTGTCTACCTAAAGAAGTACCCGTGGTTTGAGATCCTATGCCCAGTGAACCAAAACCAAGTGAACCCAAATCACGTTAAGGTGAAACATATGAATCTGTGATCCAAGAATCTTTCCTTGTACCCAAATTCCATGTAAACTGAGTCCCTGAACCTAGATCTTGAAACCTATTGACCAATCAAACTTGAGCCCTGTGACCCTATACCCTGACTAGCTGAATTCTGAGATGCAGTCTCTTGTGGAGTACAAGTCTGCTGCTCCTCCTGCTCAAACTTCTGAGACTTCCTAAAGGCTCGCTCCTCCTCAAATCTCATCTCACTCCTCACTACAACTTTCCTCTGTACATGAAGGTATATGTGGAATGCTTTTGAAGTGTCATCATATCCAAGAAAGATGCATCTCTCTGCAATGCGATCCAATTTTGTCCTCTTCTTAGAAGGGACATGGGAATATGTAAGGCATCCAAATATACGGAAGTGGGCTATCTCAGGCTTCTTCCCGGTGAACATCTCCTCACGATTTTTACATCCCAAGGCATGGTGTGGACTCATGTTCTATACATAAACAACAATACTACATACCTCAACCCACAGAGAGAAGGGAAGACTTTGATCGTGCAACATGGCTCTACTTGCTCCCACTATAGTTTTGTTCTTCCTTTCAGCAACTCCATTCTGCTGTGGAGTATATGGAATCATCAACTACCTCTTAATCCCCTCCTATCTGTAAAACTCATCAAACTCCTTGGAGGTATACTCACCCCCATTGTTTGATCTGAGTCCCTGAATCCTCCTCCCTGTTTGGTTCGCCACAAGAACTTTGAACTATTGGAACCTCTCAAGATTTCCTATGATTTCTTGTTCCTCATGAAGTAGATCTAGGTCTTCTTGGAATAGTCATCAATGAAAGTGACATAGTACTCAAATCCTCTCAAAGAGGCAAATGACATAGGACCACACAAATATGAATGTATCAAATCAAACACTCTTGATCTGCTATCATTGCTCGAAAAATGAGTCTTTGTGTACTTTCCCAAAGTACATCTTCTGCACACACCACTCTACTATATGCTGAACTCTGGTAAACTTGTCGTCATATCCCTCAGCATCCTCAAATATGAATGATGGAGATGGGCCATCTGCTTATTCCACAGCTCGCACAACTCACTACTATTACTAGTGTGCGCTAATGCATGATAAGGCTGGAAAAAATCTTGTACAATTTCCCGCATCTAACTCTAATTGCATAAGAAGAAGATGGACCTACAACCTGCTGCTTTGGGAAAGACATGCATTTTCCCATCTAGGACATACACTCCAAAACCCCTGTACTCAATAGTGGAAAATGAAACAAGGCTCTTCTTCAGTCTGGGGATGTACAAGACATCCCTTAGTGTCATGGGCTCCATGGATTCCCTTTGAAAGTTGACAATCCCACACCCAGCTGCTCTCACAACTGTATCATCACCCAACACCACCTCCAGGTCCAATACAATCTCAGTCATCTTAGTGAACATATCTTGTGCACCTGTCATATGGATCTAAGCCCCATTGTCAATGTACTAAGTAGAAGGAGTGGTGGACATGCTCGATGAATGACCAACAATCATAGAATGCTCCGTGTGATCCTCCATATCACTGTTGGTGATAGATGCTCTCTCTGTATAGCTAGCATAAAGAAAAAAACTCTCTCTTGAATCAAGCAGCATACTCATCGATCTCAGTTGTTACTGTCATCTGCTGTTACTTCTTCTTGTTGTTCGTACACTGTCCAACATATTTTCCAAACTTTTGGCAAGAAAAGCATTTAACTTTGCTCATATCCTTCTTTTGCTCTCCAGCCTGCTACTTGGTCCCACCCTTAGGACCCTTCTTGGACTTCTTCTTTTTGCCTTTTACTGCTAATGCCACACTCTCTTCATCATCCTTGTTGTAAGATGAACTACCCTGTACATAACCTCTTTGGGTCTCCTCCTGAATGAAGTCATCCCAGAGACAATCCTAGGAAGACATATGCTCACAAGCAACTATAGACTCTACAAATACATCCCATGGCTTTGTTACACCATTCAAAGTTATATGTACCAACTCAACACCCTGTACTCTCACCCCTACTGCTCCAAGTTCATCTCGAACCTGGGTGATCCTGGTATGGTATGAGGCCATGTTCTCTCCCTTGTTCATCCGAATACCCTTCAACTTCTCCCTTAGTACCATTTTTCAGTTTTTGTTTGAACTATAGTACAAGTTTGTTAAAGCTATCGACATCTGATGAGCATGGTCTTTACCTATGACATGTGGGATCACATGATCCTTCATGACATCAAGAATGATCCATTTCGCTTTAATGTCCTTCTTGTCAAACACAACCTTATTTGCAGCATTTATAGGAAATGTGACTGGATTTGCCGATGTACTATTGACTATATCAACACAATTCTAGCTTTCCACAGGCTAAAATTTACTTCCCCGTCCAACCTATCTTCAATCCTAAGCCTAGTGGCCATAACCCCAATTAGTTCAAGACCTGTTAACTTCACAAAAAACCTATTCTCCCTTCTTTACCAAGTCTGAAATTTCACTATAAAACTTATTTCTACCCATTATATGAGCTCTGATACCATGAAACTTTTTACATTCTCAACCTGGTTTCAAGTTTTGGTTTTTCACATGAAGTTTAATGCCCAAACCCCATGATTGTAAAATCACTTTACATGTATGTAAATTATTTTTTCTTGAAACACATGGAAATGTTTAAAACTTTAAACAACTCAAAAAATTAGGACACCCACACACATAAAATTTGACATAGTGATTTTTTACCAACTTGGTCCAAGATAAAACCCCACAAGGAAAACCTGTTCAAAGAGAATTTTATTTTTATAAGACAATTTACAAAATTACAACAGCAGTACTTATCTCAACTTTTCATCTCGAAAAGTGTGCCAAAATTCAACATAAATTATGAACCTCACTGACAGCAGTACGACCCACACATGCCAACAATTTGGCTAGCTGTACGACCTTGGGAAATGTGCCCAAAATTTACAACAGTACAAACACCATTAAATGTTGTACAAATTCCTCAATTTCAGTGCCTATAGAAGCCTAAACAATCACCTTGAAATTTGTGCTTGATTTTTCTTCTCGAAAAACGTGCCCAATAACTGTTATACGACTTGTACGACCAGCTCAAATTCTGTACCAGAATTTTATCTTGAAAACTATGCCAACTCTTTATTGTACGACCTACATTAATTACATTCTTTGTTATTGTACAACCTACATGAAATACTTATTGAACTGTTTAGAAAAACGTGCCAACCTTGGAAATCATGCCCTTCCTCAGCTCCTCGATTTCTATGCAAGGGTGTTTTCTTCTCTCTTTTGTCCTCTTGACTTCTCTTTTTTCTCTTGCTCTGCAAATCTCATGGGTAACAATGAAGAGATTCAATGCCATTTCGTTAGTTTTGTTTGAGGTAACCACCTCTTTTAAAATAAAAGGCTATAATTAAATCTCGACTTTTTAAGATTTAGTGCCCTCATTAAATGAAAATAACACACTTTTTCATTTAAATATGTAAGTGCTATTTTAATTGATTTTTCACTTAAAGTCTCATAAAGTCAATTTAGTTTTTATAACTTCAAACCTCCTTTATAAAGTGACTTTATAAAAATAAAGTGCATCTCACTTTATAAAGTACTAGGGACCACATTTAATGTTATTCACCCCTTGGCATCACATGTCTGAACAACATTTGCCTTGGTACTTTTTCAATAGCCCCACCATTGATCAGGGTTGTAACCCTCTGTCCTTGCAAAATGCCTCTGATCCTAAAGATATAGTACCCGAGGAGTCCTGGAAGTGTGGCAATGGTTATTCCTTTGACACCCTCTTGCAATTGCGCCTGCTCTGTAACCTCAAGGTATGGTGTTCCCATTGTCTTGTGCGTGAGCTATCTCATCCTCACCATCATCCTCTTCATTGGAGACTACCTCTATATAATGTACCTCACCTTTTCCCATGCATCAGTGGCCTGGTTCTCAAGGTTCTTTGCAACTATAACAAAGCTTCTTCCTCCTCAACTATTTTCGAGTCTCCTCATCCATCCCGTCCTTCCTTGAGGCTTCATCTCCTTACCTTTCTATGGAATAAAGAGTTTCACTAGTGCCTTCTTGGGCATCGTATCCTCCAGGTCTCGGGTCCTCATAATGGCATCCTGTAGTGTGGCTGGCCTAGAGGCCTTCGCCCACCCCCTCAAGGGTTTAGCTAACCCCTTGATGAAAAGCATCACCAGTCTCTACTCAGTTATGTCTGTCACCATGACTGCCATCTTCTAGAACTTTGTAATGTATGTCACTGGTGTGCCTATCTGTCTCAACTATGCCAACTCTTTGAAGTGTATCTCGAGATCATTCTTGTCAAACCTTTCCATCAACCTTTGGTTAAAATCCACATAATATGTGATACTGGCATGCCTTAATGTTACTAGCCCATGGTACCACTACTCATGAGTTTCTGCATCAAGTGTAGGGCAACAAATTTAACTACCTCTGCCTCCGTCATTGGGTTAAGTTGGAAGTAGGTGTCCAATTTATGTACCCAATATCTAGTTGTACTCCAGGCAGATCCATTAAAAGATGGGATAGACAACTTCTCTACTTTGTGCAGAAGATCATAATTCTGATGGTTTTGCGTTGTTTCATTACATTCCATAGGCCTATTCATGTACTTGATGTTGCACTAGTCTTAGTAAGGCATAGCTGCGTGGATCTCTTCTCTTAATGCCCGATAGGTAGTAAAATCATCATCGTGACCATGTTGCCCCTATGCTCTTGTAGTTTATCTTGTATTGATGGTGATCATAGTGATATTGAAGATGAGACAAATACATTTTTGATAAATCTTGTAGTTTATCTTGTATTGATGGTGATCATAGTGATATTGAAGATGAGAAAAATACATTGAATTATAAGTGATGAATGTACCTACTCGACCTCTTGATATGAAGGCTTCAATGTAATAATATTTTATGCACCCATGAATATTGAACTTTGACAAATCATATTACTTTCATGAAGAATCAAATCTCATATTGTCAATGAATGATTATCATCATTCACATTTCCTTACAGATTTAATATATTTTACTCTAGTTACTTGTTATTTCATTTATTTAGATTAGTATGTTAGTTAGCTAGCATGTTTCTCAAATTTGTTTCAATTAAATGGTGTAAACAAAAATTCTCTTTCCACATGGAACATAAATTTAAAGTTTGGCATATAAATTGATAAGATTGAAGACTAAACTTTCTGTCTAACACTAATGTTCAAATAGAATTGTAAAAAAAATGTATTATGTAAAACAAAATACAACGCCTAATTGCTTTTTCAATTAAGGAATTATTCGCAATGTTGATATATTTTCCCCTAAAATTTTAAAATATTCGCCTACCTTTTAATGGATAATGACTATAGTATTTGCCGCCCTTTACACACTCAATGATAAATATTACATCCTTAAAGTTTTCCTTGACCCTAGATTCAAGCTGCTAAGAGAATTCTCAACGGGAAAGGTAGATCACATCATCTAAGGATCATCCCCATCTCGATCATTAACTTTGTTAATTTTTTATTTTTTATTTTCCATAGAATGTCAACTATTTATGGATGTCAAAGCTTACCCTAACTACCTCCAGTATCTAATGTGTACCTTGATTGAGGTAGAGCTTATGGTTCCCACTGATTCTACCATCCCAACTAGTGAAGCAAGACTTTTGGTAAAGGAATAATTCAATGGGGGGATGATCCTCATTTTGATGAATCCAACAATCTCGTCCTTTTGTATCAAGTCCACAACCTAGACGCCGATGGTGAGCTATCGTGCTTGTGCATTGATATGCAAGTCAACAAATTGTCAATGCTAGATGACTCATCCTTTAGGCTCCTCATAGGTGTTCCACCCGTGCTAAGGGGTTTTTATTTTTGTATAACGTCTGAACATGACATAGCATTTATGATTTCTGAAGACCCTAGTTTATAGGGAGTGTTGGCTTCTTTATGAGGCCTTAGCGGTCAAGCTTCAGTTTGTACACTGGGTCATTATCTTCAATCCCTATGTGTGTTCAATTTCTCAACTTGCCACTTTCAATGCTGGAATGCCGATTCCCTCGAGGCCATTTTGTAACACCTTGGGCAAACTTGTTGGTTTGGTTCCAGAAATAGGGGATCTATCAACCTCTATCCCAGCTTGAATATGCATTATCGCTGATTCAAACCACTATCTACAAAAATAATTTTAGATTATAATGGTTACCACTCAACCTAGGTGTTGACTATGAACACATTTCTTTCCACTATAAGGTTTTTTTAGCATGACCTTTTGGTTGTTTATTGTCCAAACACTAAAGCTTTCACCCAAACCGATTCTAAGGTAAAGAAGTGCATAAATACAAAGGCCACTTGGTGGAAGGATTTGACAATTGATCATCATTGGGTTTATCCAATATCAGATGACGTTGCTCCCAAGTCTCAACAATGAACAAAGGCTCCAGATCCATCTTCGAGTGAGATTCAAGCTGTTCCTAACACAACTAAAGGGAATGGAATAAATATTTTTGGGGAGGATTCAACCTCACAATAATTGGCCTACTTCCCTGGTGATTAGTAGGGGAAGACAACGGAGTTATCAGGAAAAGGAAAGTCAACCCTCGTGACAATTTGAAGGAGGAGTAATCAGGAAAATGAAAGTCAACCCTCATGACAATTTGAAGGCGTAAGAAGATTTGTACTATTTTCTTGATTTTACCTGGCAATGCGATTTTTGCTGAAATTGTAATTTTCATTGTCCTTATTGCAATTTTGACTGCAAGAATGGATTTAGCAATTCCAATAACTAGGTACCCCAAGTATGCAATTCCAACAACTTAAAACTGTAATTTCATCAATTTCCACATGATTTTGGCTGGAAATGGAAAATTCTCCAGAAAACAGGTGCAGTCATCGATAGTTTAGCTTACACCCAATTTGAAGGGTGGAAGGCTATTCTGCGTAATCAGGTCCACCTCTAGGTGCTGGAAACGCAGTTCTGTGTTTAAGAAAAATCTCCTTACACAAAACTCCTTTAAAACATGGCTGAGATATTTCAGGTGTGTCACATTTTTGAAGCGCTGTACAGGTTGTTTCGACAGTTTTGGTCAACATATCAGCCATTTCAACCGACTTTCCATCACTATAACAAACAGAAAAAACATAACGTTAATTCACTAGTTTCTTACAAATGAAGTTATAGATGGAGAGCTTGCACCTCTTATAATAATAAATCTCTTTTTTACTTTATTTCCAAGTTTTAAATCCATGGATAGTACTGCATTTTTTTTCTAGAGTTTCATACAAATATATAAATTAGACTTTTTCAAGCGGTATCATATTTATTCTCCGTTTCAGGTACCGTATCCGTATCTGTTCATATATCTGCATCCGTGCAATTCAGGCAGAATGTTGTTCGATCTGATGGACAGCTAACCAACACTTTAGCAGGGAACATCGAAGGCCGCAGATAAAGAACAAATTGAGCTTTTTTTTTAAACGAGACAAAAAGAAATAATTTCTTTAGAGTACATGAATCTTTGATCACAGAATTATAAAAAATATGTCCCTCCATAAAGATTGAAAATTGGCCAAGAGCATATTAATGTAACATCAAATTTGGCTATTTTTAGAAGCGCATATGTTGTAAATTTCCAGAAGGTTAGCCTAGATGCATACTTTGAGACAATATTTTTTTGTTTAAACTTTATATATGTTAAAAATGCTTGCCCATTGGGCCATATCTACGACCATGCATACATCAGTACAACTGACATGGCAAAGTATGGATGTACAGTATGCACATGAGTAAACATTTTTCGCATGTAAAATTGAAAGAAACATTTTAATGCTCAGGAGATTTTATTTTGTCACGTTTTTAATGCTGACTAGTTGCTTTTCTTTTTTCTTTTGTATAAATCAGACCGGCTTTTATATTATTTCTTCCCTATTTTGATTTTCCCGTTCACAATTTAGTAACATTTCTAAGAAAAAATGAATATGGGCCTTTCAAATTACCAAATGAAGACAAAAAATGGAGGCAATTGCCAAGAACAATTTCTGACATTTATCAGAAAATAACCAGAGGAAACACGAGGGCAATAATTGGTTGCATCAACTGAAAGATAAAAAAACCTTAAAGGAAAAAATGCACCTAGTTTCTTAGAAGCGTAATATGATACACAAAGGGACCTATTAAAGCTATTCTTGGCATAACTTCAGTGGCTATCAACTATTCAAACTTTTGAATACATTTGGATTGCAAAACCCTTACAAAGCTGGTCCAACATGCTCTGATTTCTGTAACAAATTGTCTCTATGTTGTGAATCCGATGGATGCAACATTTCGTTGCCACTACATTCAGTTCTTGCAGTTGGCAGATGCTCTTGGCTCTCCTCTGTAGCATCACTTTCATCTTTGAAGGATTCTCTCAGTTCAACACCGGCAACCGATGATGATGAATGAGCCCTGTCAAGTCTTACAATTCCATCATGTTTGATATCATTACCGGCTGATGGCTCTTCAGTAGATGCTACATATGTGTTTTCCTTCATGAAGTTGCGGTGAAAGCCAGTGGAATGGTGCATCAGATACTTCTGTAGCCTCTTTTTTTTAAGCTTTCTATGCATTCTAGCCTTGTTAAGTGAAACTTGACATTCGTCTCTAGCCCTCAACCAGGCCTCGCGTTTTTCTTTGTTACTTCCTTGTACACTGCAGTTTGAAGGTATTACAGGGGCAAAGTTCTCTCCACTCAAACTGATAGAGGTGACCAACTCTAGATTTCCTTCCTGTGATACATCTCCTATACTTTCTTTTAGTGTGACAACTGGTTCTTCGACCACATGACATTCTCTTGGTTTGGACAGTCCACTCTGATTTACCCCTCCACTCATACATGTAGCATGTATCAAGCCTGGTTGAGAATGCTTCCTTTGACCTTGCTGATTTGCAGGCTTTTCAAAATTCCGATTTCGGTCCCTTGCATTCATATGAGCCCTATTTGGATTTAATAGTTTCCTAGAGGGCTCTGAAATAGCTAGAGCACTATCCATCTCTTCTACGATCAGAGAAGATGCATGTCTTCCTGAATGCACAGGATGGATTGACTTTTTATGGCAACATTGCCAAATAGTTGTTGCAAAGGCTCTGCGAATTGCTGTCACCTGATTATGAATGTCATCCACAAAAATTGCAAGATTTGTTAAATAGGCTGTACAAATTTTCCTAAAGTAATGGCTGAAATAGAAAGACCGATTACATAGTAGGGATTTGGAAAGGCACTTAAATCTAATACCTGAGCCAACGCATCATTCCGCTCAATTTCAACTGCAGCAAGTGCCCTTTTCAGGTCCCGACATTGTTGTGAAAACCTGTTACCATCAAATATATTAAATAAGTTTAATCCATAAAAATCATATTTTGTTATTTTTTAAAATTAAACCTGTCAATAAACTCATTTCTAATTTTGAGAAAACCAAATCACATTAGAAAACAGTTTATCACTTCAAAATGTCATATAGCTAAATGTATGGAGTACAATTGAGGTTCAAACACTTGAATGATGTCCATGAATGAAGTTGCATATTTTAATGGCATGTAGGATCACTGATCCTGCCTTTTATGCTGATGTCATGAACAATCTTGCTTCTTCCTGTTCTGATTGGATACTTCATGGGTTGATCAACTGCCAAACTGTCTGCATCAAGTCTTGACCAAGGAATGCTTGGGAAATTGGTTTTATTTAAAGACTGTTTAAGGGATACATCTTATTTGAGAATATCAAGAACAGCAATAATGTCTTTGTGTGGATTGCTTGATTTTAGACATTTGGGCTGATGATTGCTTTGCTGAAATATCTGCTTCATTACATTCCTATCCATGTCACATTTCTTAGGTTTCCTATAGGATTTTGGACGTGTTCGAGACAGTGAACTCACCAAATATTTGCAATGAGCACTACAATATTTTCCACAAGGCCAAACAGACTGGTTTGCATCCAACCAAACCTTTCCCAAGGACCCATTGAAGGGATAGAAATCCAATGTGAGCAGTGGCCAGCCATAAAGAAGCATATTTGTAGTTATCTATCTCACATGCAACAAGTGATGTAACACAAATAAAACAATAAAGATTTGAATGCTTATAAGCATTTCTAACCTGACTCGCTGAATATTCAAGTAGCAATGATAACCCTAACAAAGGGAAGGATACAAGTGATATGATCTGTGAAAATAAGCTTGAGAAAATGTTGTTATGCAACCAAGTCCAGAAATAGCATAAAAAGAGCAGAAATAGACAAGAAGAGAGTAATCCACGCCTTAATAATGAAGAATAGAGATGAATAACAATCCTCTTTGAAGGACGAACCTCCTTACACAATGTACTAAGCATAGTTACATATATTGCTGATATATCGGCCGTATCACGATATATCGCGAGTCGAAGGGGTTGGGGATATATCGCCGAGAAAAAATTGTGACATTTTCCGATATTTTAAAATATCGCGACAAATTCAATTACTCGTGATATATTGGGTAAATATCACGAGTGAATGGAAAGTGTCGGCCTGCTGAAGAAAAAAAATGCCAAATTGACAAATAAAACGGCCGCGGCTCACTTTTTTTTGGTTCATTTGGCATTTGGGTTTGTTGAGGAAGCAATCCATGGGGTTTTAAGTGATTTTCAACAAGAGAAGGGTAAAACGATTTTTCCATTGCCATTAACAGATTGTTTGTGGAGTGGGGTTCCATCTTGTCATCTACTACATCTTTGTTTCAGGTATGTATTAATTTGTTTTTTCTTTCTTTTTGCTTGAGATTTGTTGGTTAATGTAGAATCTAGATTTAGTGTAGGGTTTAGGAACTAGGTTGGTTGGCCACCCTCCATTCCTTTGAATGTTTTAAAATTTAAAATTAATAATTTCATTGTTTTCAAAATTTCAAAGATCCAAGCATCTATTAAACATTTTATTCATTTTTGTTTTTTGTTGTGGCATAGGTTTAATCTCCATTATCACTTCCAAGTTTCAACTTTCAACTAAATAGTGACACAATGCTAAAGCCATTGGATCCAATGTGGGAGTATGGGCAGCCAATTGACCCTAATAATCGACAAAGGTTGAATTGCAAACTATGTGAGAAGGATATTTGTGGTGGAATTAACAGCTTGAAATACCACCTTGCCAAAGTTGTTGGGCATAAAGTGGATGTTTGTCCTGTTGTTACCCCAAAAGTGATGCGTATTGCGAACCAATCCCTTCTTGACATGCATTCCTTCTCCTCATCTACACGACCCCCACAAGTGACATGCATTCCTTCTCCTCGTCTACACGACCCCCACATCCCACTATGCCTTCTTCAACCTCACCTTACTTGGAATTGAGGCAACATTCTGTTCGAACCATAATAAAAAAAAGGGAGAAGGAAGAGGCAGATAGAATTGTGACAAAATGTTTTCTATGGGGTGATGTGCCTTTCAACATCGCCAAAAACAACCCCTACTATCATGCCATGTTTCAAGCTGCTAGTACTGTTGGTCCAGATTATAGGGGGCCTTCCTATAATGATTTGAGAGGGAGACTCCTTGATGAGAAGGTTGATTGCACTCGGAGATTAGATGAATTCAGACAGTCATGGGAGACCACCGGTTGCAGTGTTATGCCAGATGGATGGACTGATGGGAAGGGCAGATCCATTATCAATTTCTTGGTTAATTGTTCTAAGGGGACAATTTTTATCAAATTTGTCGATGCATCTCCCTATGTTAAAGATGCACACTTATTATGTGATTTGTTGGATAAGTTTATCTAAGAGATAGGTCCACAATATGTTGTCCAAGTCATTACGAACAACACTGCCAATTATGTTGCTGTTGGGAGGATGCTTATGGAGAGGTATGCAAGCTTGTATTGGACTCCTTGTGCCACCCATTGCATTGATTTGATGCTAGAGGACATGGGAAAACTTCCTTGGATCAAAATATATACATATGTTCTTTCACTCATGAGACGCTTCACGGGGAACAAGGAGTTGATGCAGCCTGCAATCACACGATTCACCACTTCTTTAACTTCTATTTAGTCTATGCATAAGGTTATGATGGTTATGATGGAGTTGCAGCAGATGTTTCTTTCTGATGAGTGGGCTTCTTGTGTCAATAGCACCAACAAGATGGGCATGCAATTGCTCGAATGGTGCAATTTGATTTGACTTTTTGGGAAGGATTGGAGGAGGTATGTGCCATCAACAATGTTACAAATATCGTGTTGGCGAATATATTGCCGAGGGTCCAAAAATAAATTATCGGATTTATCGGCGAAAATGTTGGCAAACATCGGCAATATATCGACAACTTAAAAAAACTACAAAAGCATTCATTTTTTTTCAATTTTCTAAACATCTAAAGCAACAAGAACATCAAATAAACACATTGCTACATAAATATGGAAAGAAAACCGATATATAAGATGTATAATAATAAGACGTCTCGTGATACATCACACATAAAAAATGAATCCTGTCTTGGATCTTGAGTCCCCGACTCATGAATCACCAAAAAAATACAATCAATGTATTATGTATCTCATATGCAATGGAATAAACTAAATAAAGTAAACTATGGATTCCCTCTACCCTTTTTACGGGCAAAGGTAATCGCTCTACTAATGGCTCTACCTCTAGAGCTAGAAATCCTAGGCGCTCGTGGGGGTCGTCGTGGACTATGTCGTCCTCTAGAAGTGCCTGGAAACTGATGTACTCCAGAAGAACTAGAAGAATGATGAGGTACTGGACCCTCATTAAGTCCTCTACCACTGCTACTAATACAACTGCCCATATATCTGGCTCCCTCTAACTGAGACTGTGGCTATGAAACTGGTGGCTGTGCAATTGATGGTTGTGCAACTGGTGGCACAATCTCAAACGAGTCTAACCACTCATCGTCTCATGTCTCACTCTCCATGTCATGTGTATCATCCTCTAACCAATCAGGGGCAGCCTCCATAATAGGTTCCTCAATATCCACTCTCCAAGCAGTAATGGTGTCAATGGCATCCAATGAAATGGCCTCCACCTCAGGTTTTTTCTCAAGTTGCTTTACCCACAACCTGATATTGTAGGAGACGTACACTAGATCATTCAAGCGTTGTGTATCCAACCTATATGATGACCATAAATTTATCCAATTAGAATTTAGAATACATAAATTACCCATGGCCCATGGGACATAAATTACTAGTTATAATGAATTTAGAATTTAATTTCAAATTCTCAAATCTGTTGCGCTTCTTGGTGTGTATTTTTTCAAATACACTCCAGTTGCGCTCACAACCAGAAGAACTACATGTTTGGATAAGGATCTGAACAACAAGCTTTTGGAAATGGGGACTCGTCTGCCATAGGTTTCCCACCAAATATCTACAATGAATTGGAGAAACATAAGAGAAGACATTGAAAATTGAAAATATAAAATTTAAAACAAAGAAAGTAATGAAATTAAATTTTGCAACAAGGTGAAACTTACTTGGCATTATGTTCTTCCTGTCATTAATAGCCATATCAAAGTCAAATGTTCCCATGGCCCTCCTATAGACTTCCAACTCTTTGGAAATCTCTGAACGATCAGCTGCACTTGGAACCATCCTTTGGACACACTCCAAGAACCCATCCATTACCTCTGCATTAAAGTTGAAGCCACAAGAGTAAGAGAATGTGGGGTTGAGGAATAGGCCTGCAGCATGAATGGGGCGATGAAGTGTTTTGTTCCATTGCTGATCAATCATCTCCCATATCAATTGTTGTTTCGCTTGCCTCTCATTCCCCTTGTCCTTATAGTAGACATGAATGGCCTCTTTGGCCCTATCCATGGCCTCATACAAGTAGCCCATTGCGGGCTTGTCTCCATCAACCAAGCATAGAACCCTTACCAAAGGTTCATATATAGTACACACCTCCTTCACCCCATCCCAAAAGCTCTCCTAGTATGACACTATCCTGAATATGTGATGTCCCTCCGGTTTAGTGCTAATTGATAAAGCACACTTAGCTGAAAAGAACAAAGTTTGCAAGTCCCACATAGAAGTAAGGAGGGACCGAAGAGAGATGAAACAAGTGGCAAAGTGAATGATGGTAGGACATACCAACTCCCTATCATGAGTGAACTTCCTCATCAAGCTAAGCACAAAAGCATGATTGTATATAAATTTGGTGATGCTTCTTGCTGAATTAATGACCTTGATAAACTGGATCTTCCCCATATCCTCAAAGATCAAGTCAATACAATGTGCTGCAAAAGGTGTCCAAAACAAAGTAGGATGTCTGTCCATAAGCATCCTACCAGCTACCACATAATTCGCAGCATTGTCCGTTACTACTTGGACAACATGCTGCAAACCTATTTCTTGGATGAACTCATTCAACAACTCACATAGTAATGTTGCATCTTTGACCTGTGCAGATGCATCCACAGATTTTATAAACATTATGCCTCAAGGACAATGAACCAAGAAGTTGAGAAGGGTCCTACCCTTCGTATCACTCCAACCATCTGACATCACGGTGCATCCTGTGGCCTCCCATGAACCTCAAAGCTCCTCCAACCTAGAAGTGCAATCAACCTTTTCATCATTAAGGATGGGCCCTCTCAACTCCTCATAAGTGGGGGGCTTATACCCTGACCCAACAATAACAACAACTTCAAACATAGGCACGTAGAATGAGTTCCTCGCAAAGTGGAATGGAATATCACTCCACAAAAGACATCAACCCACAAGTTTATCTGCTTCCTTTTTCTCTTTTATCTTGTATATTGACTTTATACCCCGTTGTCCACCAGGACCAGATTTTGACAAAAAGTGAGAAATAAAATGTGTCATTGAAGGCATGGCGGAAGATGAGGATAAGGTCTCACTCCCCACTCCCTCTAAAGTGTGTCCGGCTGTCCCGGATCCTAATGTTGTTCTCATTCCAAGTTCCTACCTCAAAGCTTCCCTTTCATTTTCTTCTTGCCAATACCTTCAATTCCAAGTTTGGCCCTATGAACTATTTCAAGAGTGAAGCTTTTACAAATATCCACTTCATGCCCTGCAAGTTGCGCGAGGTGGTATTTGAGCCTACTTATCCCCCCCGACATCTCCTTCCCACACATATTGCATCTAGGCTTTTAACAATTATGTGGATCAACCGACTCTGCATACTCCCAAAATGGATCCAAAATCTTCAGCATGTTTGTAGCTTTGTAATAAACTTTGAACCTGCAAACTAAAAAAAACTTTGTTTAGCATATTTTTATTGCAAAAAATAGCAAATCAAACAAACAGGGAAAAAAATAATTTACATTTTGAATCTATAAAATTTAAATCAACCTTTAATGTTTCAAATTGCTAATGTCCAGACTCCAATCTGATATTGTTGAATTTGTTTTTATTTTTAATTATAATATAAAACTATTTAATTATTATTTGACCAAATTAAAATAATTTTTGATATGATTTTATTAACTTTTATTAAATTAAAAAAATAATTAAAAATAAAAAAAACATCTGTATTATTATTATTAAACTTAAACTTATGATGTATTCCTATAAAATTAAATACTGTGCATTTAATTTTATACATTCATCATTATTATTAAACTTTAATAATAAATTATAATGTTTTACTTCTTTCTTCAATATCATAACTTGGTTTTGCAGGAACAGTTCCGAGTTTACCTCTTTCATGTGTTTGGGGAGTTTTTGGATGGCAATAATAACATATCCATCATCCAAAATAGTGGTTTTTTTTGTTTTTTAAGATGATTTTTAAATTCTTGTATATTTCGCAGAAAATTAATTATTAAATATCAGATGCAGTTATAAAATTTAAATTATGATGAATTTAGAGGAGGGCTGCAGTGTGCACTGTGCACATACCGTGTTCCTTCAAGCTTGGACGACTTCAAAGTTCAAAGTCAAACTGGAGTTCACTTCCATGGATTCCCTTTTGGCTCCATGGATTCCCTTCTCCAAGCAGCGCCCCTTCTCCTCTGAATTCCTACAAATTGGTGGTAGCGTAAAGTTTAAACCCTAGCTCTCAGCTTGGTGGACAGGCGAAGTCCAAATGCAAACTAAAAAACCAAAAAAAAAAATCGTGTTTTTTACTTTTGTTAACATGTCGACGGGCAGGCGATATTTAGGTATCGACTCGCGATGTTTTGATACACATCGCGATTTTTTCGCGATATTTATACCTTGAAAAATCGTCGAAACATCGCCGCGATGTTTGTTGATATTATCAGCTTGGAGAAAACATCGCGATATCTCGCGATGTTGTTGAGATATCGACGATATTTGTAACACTGGCCATCAGTGAACCTTTGGTAAAGGTTCTTTGGTTGATGGTGTAAATCCTGCAATGGGCTACTTGTATGAGGCCATGGATAGGGCCAAGGAAGCTATCCATCGCTACTATGAGGACAAAAGGGGAGGTGGGACTCACAAAACGAGTTGAACTATGGAGTGTGATTGATGAACGATGGAATAATACTTTCCATCGTCCCATTCATATAGCAGGGGTCTATCTCAACCCTACTTTCTCTTATGCATGTGGATTTCAGTTTGATGCTGAGGTCATGGATGGCTTTCTCTAGTGTGTTCAGAGGATGGTGTTAACTCCCTTTGAGCGCGTATAGATTTCTAGACAGATGGAGATCTATTGGATGTCAGGTGGCACTTTTGGCTATGACATGGCTGTCCAGGACAAAACCACAAGGATGCCAGGTACAATTTGTTTAAAACTTCAAATTTTGATCTCTTAGATTCTTAATTATTTACTCTTTCATTTCTATATTTTTTACTTGGTAGATATTTAATACATTGTAATTTGTAATTTGTCTTTCCTTCCTTGTTTCTTTGTAGATGTGTGGTGGACTAACTATGGTTGCAGAATCCCAGAGTTGCAAAAACTTGCCATTAGAGTGCTAAGTCAAACTTGCAACTCATCAAGGTGTGAGCGCAATTGGAGTGTCTTTGAGAAGATACATTCCAAGAAGCGCAGAAGGTTAGAATTTAGAAATGTTAAAGTTTAAACAATAAAAATTTAAATTTATAATCTTTGATTCTTTATAATTTTATTAATTTTAAATATAATTTATTACAATTTTGAATTTGAATTTATCATCATTTATCGCCCCTTAACTATGGATCTCATACTAATGCAAGTTACTTTCTCAGTGCCTTAATGACATGGTTTATGTCTACTACAATCTAAGGTTGTAGGTGAAACAAATTGAGAAAGTACCCAATTCAAATGATATTTCATTGGATGACATTGACACTACCAGCAAATGGAGGGTGGAGACGGAGGATCCTATGATGGATGAGGCACCTGAATGGTTGGAGGAAGAGGAGGAGGATGATGCAGATCTGTCGGAGGAGGGGGCAGAGGAGGATGTTGATGCTCCACTTCCAGAGGATGACTATGAGGACATTGAGGAGGAGGTTGATATCCAAGTGCAACGCCGACCAATTCCAGTGCCACCACCTCCATAGAGTCATACAGTTGGGACTGGGAGGAGACAACTCACATTCGCCTCCCCCTCATCGACATTATCTACTCGAGCATTTGGAGCTTCTAGTTCCACCCCAGTCTCATCTGGACCACCTCCACGACCACCTATAACACCTTGGTTTTGACCCCATTGCATTAAATGTACATGATGTATATATTGTAATAATCATGGTGCGGAGCTAAAGGCCAAGGCCCCACCATTGATTGGTTATGCTATGTTTCGGATTTAGATTGTCACCGATGGTATGTCGGGGCGTGCGGCATACATATTAAGTTTGTCATCATGTAAATATGCATCTTTAATTAAAATGAACCACGACCAGCTACGTTCGCGGCAACTAAATTGAGAAGGGGCATGATTTTCACAAGGATAAGGGTGGGGAAATTGCCAAACCTTGAGCCATGGGGGGGAAAAGCCATGTGTCATCTTTCTTTGTTTTACCCAACCACCACCATTAAGAACTGCTGCTGTTAGTTGAGGCAATTATTGTTTTGGGAATGGGGGTGGCAGGATTGTCAGTCCTTGCCCACCCGCACACTCCACCAGCGATGAACCTCACGTTGGGAAAAAGGAAGCGAACTCTCCAGGCATTTCACTCTCCCCACGACAGTGCTGAAACGCTCACGCACTCCCTACTCGCGCCTATCCATTGTCTGTTCATCCGTGCGCATAGGCGGAATTGTTCATCCTCGTGCATGAACCAATGCCTATTCATTATCCTCACGCACAGGAATTTTCTTGGTTTTTCGACTGATGCAGCGAACTGAGAGCTGTGCTCTTTCATCCACGATTTGTTGTGAAGGGCCATTCACGTTTTCAGCTGTATGTTCTCCTTACAGACTGATATAGCCGTGTAATCTCCCCGTCATTTTGATGTTGAGATTGGAATGGTTGTTCTTCCTGTGAGTCATGGTTGTCGACGTTCTCCTCAAGATTTGTTAATTGTTGTGGTCTTCTTAATATTTTGGGGACGGGAGTCTGTTCATTTCACGCACAGGTCAGGAGATTGTATTTCTTCCCCAGTGTGGTCTGGGTCAATCTCCCTGGTGACTTCGTTGCCCAAGGACGGGCTGTTGTTTCCCCATGTTCATTGATACGTTTGGGACTGTTAAAATTCGCCTAGGAGTCGTCTTCCCTGTTTAAGCTGTAATAGTTGATTAATTGCATGTGTGCAATGGTTGGTCTTCGGACTGTGTTGGGAGCAGGGATGGGGGCTTGGTTTGCTTGATAAACCTGGTGGCTGGAAACCACACAGACAGAGCTAGAGGGCTGGCTTTCTTCTCCACAACCCCTGAATAGCACTGGAAGGGAATGCAGGGCCTGAGGGACTGTGTTGCAGAGAAGGGACTGATTCCTTGTGTTGGGTGTGTGTGGGTGTCTTAGAAGCCAGGCTAGTTCTGGTGTAGGTGTTCCTAGCTCTGCAATGAGCTCACTAGCTTAGCATTTAGCCTTTCCCAACTCCTTGATGGCCTGATAAACCCAATTGTGTTGGCTTGGCTGTGTTCTATGTGTCCTTGGCTATGTGTAAGCCTGCTTGTTCCCTTATTCCTTGGACAATCATGCTCAGCTCGGGGGTGGCAGCGTTGCTGAGAGATTAAGGAGCACGCTGGCCTATGGTTAGGTGGAACGTTGCAGTGACGTAGCTGGTTGCGGAACGACTTCTTCATAAGATAAGTGATCTTGTCCATGTTTACTTCTGCAATCATATTTACTGTTAATGAATATGATGAACATGTAGAATGCTTGTGTGAACGTATGTTTGCTTCCGCTGTGTATGATAAATAGATGCATCTGTGTATGTTCCACTTAAATGCATTCTGTTTCAGCATATTTTATGAATTCACATGTTCATGGGGCTGGTAGTCCAGATGATTAACGCCATGGTAGCGTCTTCTTCGCCGGTCGGAGGGTCGGGTACGTGACACCACCTACTGCTTCTAGAGGAAGAGTGGTTCCCTTTACCCGTAAAAGAGGTAGATTAGAGGGTCATCCTTAGGGAGTCGATGACTCGATTCCTATTATTTATCATTGTATTATCATACTTTGTTGATGTCCTATGACTAGACTCTATACACTATCTACATGCCTCATGAGTCATGATGATTCATCTCTTGAGAGACATTTGTTTTGATTATTTGATGTGATTTTCTATCATTCCATCAAGAACACGTTTCGGTATTTTCAGTTTATAGTTAATATTTGATCATGATCCACCATTTGACATATTATGCATCTTATATATGAGTTGTATTTTAATATTTATGTGCACATGTGTTTATTTGATGTTGTTGTTGCTTTAGATGTTAAAAAATTGAAAAAAAATGTTTATTTTTGTATTTTTTTAATGCTTTACGACATTTGTTGATCTCATGCAAGTAATAAAGAAATAGGGGTTAGAGAAAATATCACCTCAACCATTAAAAAGCTACCACATGCAAGAGCTCATAGACCTTCAAAGTCGAATCTTTATTAACAATTCAAGGCAAGTGCTTGATACAATTTTCTCAGAGTAACTCTGCTACAAAAGTTCCATCCATAGAGAGCTCCAAGAGCCTCTCTTTATACAAAAAACTAGCAGCCTAAGACCTAAAGACGAATTAGCAATGAGTGAGAGCCAATGGACTTGACACCAAGTCGAATTTCTGTTTGTCTCCAAACTTGGAGTGCAATCTCCATCAAAAAGTCGAGCTCTCATAAATGGGATGTGGAGGTGGCCTCCACCTTGGCAAGGCGCCCCCCATTCCCCTCTTGGAAGCTTCACCATCCAATAAGAACCGACCAAGTTGGAAACATGTGAACCCAAAGAGATCCGCACGGTTTTTGAAGGATACGTGAGTATGAGTTGAAGTAAGTGCTAACTCGCCATTGGAAGGAGCCGAGCCATGTGATGGCCATAGGTTAAAGAGAAGAGCCCACCAAACAGCAATTGACGTGAGCTCTATTTTGGGTTGACGTCAACATAATCCATTCAACCGTCCACACGTGAGTTCCATGCTTCACGTATTGGAGTTATATCATGGTTTTAAAATAATGTAGTTTTGGAATGAGTCGTGGAGGGGGCCCACTACACCTTAGCCTAGCGTGTCCACTTAAACCATGCTTACGATTACCTTAATCTTTACCACTCGCATGTATTTGGAAAGGTATGCTATATGCTATGGTTTAGAATTTAATAATTCACTTGAAATGTAGAGGGGGCCACACCAATCCATTCGCTAGCTTCCAACAACCATGCTAGCGTGGGACTCTACCTTACCTTCACGTCACCTCTCTTTTTAATTAAACACCGTCACTTCCTTTAAACCATATCTTAAGTTATACTATACTTTAAAATGGGTTATATGGCATGAGGGACACACCTCCATGTCACCCTCATCATTAAAATAATGAATTTTTGACTCTTTTAAATATTTGACTAAGTGCCAATGTCCATTTTTAGTATTTAAATGCCATCTTGATGCATTTTTAGTCAAATACTGCTTCACGGTGTGCTTCGACTGCCCGACTGATGGTGAAAGTGGCCCCTGGGGTGAAGATGCTACTCCGGGCTTGAAAATGAGCCCAACCATGCCGAAAATGATTCCGAATCACACTTTTATTATCCATTTAAACCATTAAAAAATGGCTTAAAAAATGGAAAAAATTATTTTTCTCGGAATCAGACGAAACTCTAGGGGGACCTAGTACATGTTCATACGACTCAATCGGAATGCCTAGCATGACAAAAAATACTGACACGAAGGCTCTAATAACCTCCCAAGGCCGAAACACCAAGACAAATACCCCAGCTTTGGAGGAGCGAGCGAAAAACTCAGAAATTATTGGTTGTTTGCTCAACAGCCAATAATAACCAAGGGAAAAAACACTCTGGGCTAGTCGGCTTGATGCCGAAGTCTGGGAAGCCGACCCTTTTATAAAAATTTAAATGCTAGGACATTTTTTACAATTTCCCCAAGGGGGTATGAACATGTATTTACAAAACGTTCCGAATAGACTCTCAGGAAAAGGCTGGCGGACTTCTGAATTTTGATCACGAACAAGTGTACTTGTTCAATGCTCTGGCGCCTCACCGAAAAATCCAGTAAGTGCAAAATTAGTGGATAACATTTGGCTCCAACTGCGGGAGCTAACAAAACAATTGATCTCATGCAAGTAATAAAGAAATAGGGGTTAGAGACAATATCACCTCAACCATTAAAAAGCTCCCACATGCAAGAGCTCATAGACCTTCAAAGTCAAATATTTATTAACAATTCAAGGCAAATGCTTGATACAATTTTCTAAGAGTAACTCTGCTACAAAAGTTCCATCCATAGAGAGCTCCAAGAGCCTCTCTTTATACAAAAAACTAGCAGCCTAAGACCTAAAAATGAATTAGCAATGAGTGAGAGCCAATGGACTTGACACCAAGTCGAATTCCTGTTTGTCTCCAAACTTGGAGTGCAATCTCCATCAAAAAGTCGAGCTCTCATAAATGGGATGTGGAGGTGGCCTCCACCTTGGCAAGGCGCCCCCCATTCCCCTCTTGGAAGCTTCACCATCCAATAAGAACCGACCAAGTGTGAAACATGTGAACCCAAAGAGATCCGCACGGTTTTTGAAGGATACGTGAGTATGAGTTGAAGTAAGTGCTAACTTGCCATTGGAAGGAGCCGAGCCATGTGATGGCCATAGGTTAAATAGAAGAGCCCACCAAACAACGATTGATGTGAGCTCTATTTTGGGTTGACATCACCATAATCCATTCAACCATCCACGCGTGAGTTCCATGCTTCACGTATTGGAGTTATATCATGGTTTTAAAATAATGTAGTTTTGGAATGAGTCGTGGAGGGGGCCTACTACACCTTAGCCTAGCGTGTCCACTTAAACCATGCTTACGATTACCTTAATCTTTACCACTCGTATGTATTTGGAAAGGTATGCTATATGCTATGGTTTAGAATTTAATAATTCACTTGAAATGTAGAGGGGGCCACACCAATCCATTCGCTAGCTTCCAACAACCATGCTAGCGTGGGACTCTACCTTACCTTCACGTCACCTCTCTTTTTAATTAAACACCGTCACTTCCTTTAAACCATATCTTAAGTTATACTATACTTTGAAATGGGTTATATGGCATGAGGGACACACCTCCATGTCACCCTCATCATTAAAATAATGAATTTTTGACTCTTTTAAATATTTGACTAAGTGCCAATGTCCATTTTTAGTATTTAAATGCCATCTTGATGCATTTTTAGTCAAATACTGCTTCACGGTGTGCTTCGACTGCCCGACTGATGGTGAAAGTGGCCCCTGGGGTGAAGATGCTACTCCGGGCTTGAAAATGAGCCCAACCATGCCGAAAATGATTCCGAATCACACTTTTATTATCCATTTAAACCATTAAAAAATGGCTTAAAAAATGGAAAAAATTATTTTTCTCGGAATCAGACGAAACTCTAGGGGGACCTAGTACATGTTCATACGACTCAATCGGAATGCCTAGCATGACAAAAAATATTGACACGAAGGCTCTAATAACCTCCCAAGGCCGAAACACCAAGACAACTACCCCAGCTTTGGAGGAGCGAGTGAAAAACTTAGAAATTATTGGTTGTTTGCTCAACAGCCAATAATAACCAAGGGAAAAAACACTCTGGGCTAGTCGGCTTGATGCCGAAGTCCGGGAAGCCGACCCTTTTATAAAAATTTAAATGCTAGGACATTTTTTACAATTTCCCCAAGGGGGTATGAACATGTATTTACAAAACGTTCTGAACAGACTCTCAGGAAAAGGCTGGCGGACTTCTGAATTCTGATCACGAACAAGTGTACTTGTTCAATGCTCTGGCGGCTCACCGAAAAATCCACTAAGTGCAAAATTAGTGGATAACATCTGGCTCCAACTGCGGGACGTGAGCTCGATCTAGTCTCTTATGCAAGGGAGCATACGAGAACACCAAAATCTCTGGTTTCCATATCCTGTAAAAGCATCTCAACTTGACAAGAAAAACTTAGTAGCATAAGTTTTATGAAAAAGAGCCAATGATCCAAAAGTTGCTTTATTCAAAGGAATGACGAAACTTTACTGAAAAATTTATTTATTTCCAAGTACAGAAAGAAAATGCTAAAGTAAATGCTCACTTTAAGGAGCCTATTTTCCTACTTTAAGCATGATACAAAAAGGTTAGGTGTAATCATAAATCCAGTGTAGCCACCTAAGCATTTTATTAATGTAAAAAATTTTTGCCTTGTCCTTGGTTACCAGCCAAAGTAAGGACACAATTTCCAGAAAATGCAAACCTGCGTGATGATCTAGAATGGGCGGGCTGGATGGGGAGTCATAGGCATGAATAATGTCATCGAACTTCTTCCCAAACTGGTAGGTGCTCTTGCAGGATCCTTCCATCCAAGATTAAATAGGACTGATGTAAAAATATGTATGATGAGGTAGATCATCATATTCATCAAAAGGGCTTATTTGCTGATAACTCTGTGTGTAAGCCAAAAACTGCTCCCAATCATAAGGAACATCTATATGTGAAGAAGATGGCCGACAAAAAACTTCAGCTAGTTGCACCCCATCTGATTCTTCACTATATTGCTTTTCCAAGTCCTTGTTACAGATACTCAGATACAACTTTGACTGATCATAGGAAAACTATGACTGCTCTTCTTTACAACTTTCATATTTTTTTCAGAATAAAAACTCCCCTCGCCGGACACATCATAGATGAGATTCTCAAAAATATTTTCAAAAGTATCATAGGTTGGATTTTCAATAAAAGTCCAATAGTCATCATCACCATCCATGTCAGATATGAGAGATGCCTCATCATTGGTATCAAGTCCTTGGCTACACCTCATTTTGCTCAAAACAATCTTCTTCAAAAAGCTGGGTTTGAAAGATATCACATGGGACCCAACTTTCCAAACATTTGTCATCCGGTGGAGAGCATGAAGGACTCTCATCACATGAAACTTCTACGATTGGATTTTCAATTAAAGTCTCGTAGTTATCATCCATCTCAGATGTAAGGGATTCTTCCTCACTTGTATCACATCCCTGGCTATATCCCTCCTCATGATCATAGTCATCTTCTTCAAAAAAAAGGTCACAAGGTAGTAAACCTTCCAAACTATCATCATTATGCTCATTTGTAAGATTAGTACCAAAGTTTTTAGTGAGGTTATCCAATTGTTGACTATAACCTTCGACTTGACCCCGGGTTTCTGTGGTGACAGGATGGAGCTGTCCAACTACGTTAATGTATTCCGGCTCTCTTGAATATTGTTTTGCCTCTCTCCAACTTTCTCCAGAAATATCATGCATGTCACCTGCATAATTTATGCACTCAGGCTTGCTTGATGATGCTTTAGGACCACAAGCCTCTGGAAAACCATGCTCCTGAACATAGCATGCATAATAGCAAGAAGATTCTTCATGAAGGTCTTCAGGAGTCCTTTGTTCATGGTTGGGATTTCTTCTTTGCCATGTTGGTTTTGTAGGGAAGGTTCTAGGAGGTGGTGGAGGTTGAGTTCTTTTAACAGTTATGACCCGATTTTGAACCTCTTTAATCTGCGCTAAGTGCTTCCTTTCCATGTCTTGCATTTTCTCTGTTAGGTCCATGAGCTTCTTTTCATATGCTTCGTTTGATGGCTCTTTTCCTTTAGGTTCCACAGTTTTCAGAGGAGTTGATGTTCTAGAGTAACCCTGGATGTTTGACTCTCCTGAAGACTGCATGATTTTATCAATTTTGATAGCCAAACCTTGAGCTTCAAGCAATGTGGTGGGCTCCTTGTCTCTTATATGATACTGGATTTTGCCACTTAATGCTTCTATGTAATAATCCAAAGTGGAAGTTGCAGGAGGAGCATAAGTAGCAGGGATGGAATTTGATAACTTTGTGAACCTATCGTTGAATTCATTCATGGTTTCCGTATCAGATTTCTTCATACTAGTCAAGGCTGCCACTAGATGTCTAGGCTCCTTTTTGCTGCCAAATTTTTCAAGGAACGCAGCGTTGAAGGCTGCTATGGTAGCAAAAGAGTTGTTCGACAAGTTGTCATACTAGTTTCCAGCCTTACCATCCAAAGATAGAGCAAAAAGGGTCATGTATATATCTTCATGTTTGTCAGTACCCCTGACATAGGCACCACAGTGTTTTGAAAAATATCTGAGATGTTGCTCAACAGAGGTAGAGGCATCAGTGCCTGTGAAAGTGTCAAGCTTATCAATAGCCTTTTCGGGAATGTCATGAGGTTGACCTGCTATCTGAGTGAAATTGAGTTGAGTAAAAAACTCACACATTGTGTTAAGGAAACATTTATTGTTTTGAAAATTTTCTAAGTTTTCTTGAAATAAAAGGTGGATGTCTGAAACAGACTCAGATCCAAGTTCTACAAGGATCCTACGAGAAGTTAGTTTGTTCAGTCTCCTCCTATAAACCTTTTCAAGGTCAGGAATGAAATTGAGCAAACCTTTAGAGTTTCTTCTAGTCGAATACCTTGAGGTGTTAACTGACAGTGGAGTCGCCAAGTGGATTCAAGTCTAATTTTGGAGAATGATTGGACTAAAAAATCTACCAAAAAAGAGAAAAAAGGTAAAAAACTAAAAAGAAACAAAGGTCGTCTAGGAACAAAAAGATTTGTCCCTGACAACAACGCCAAAAGATGTTCGACGATTGCACACCAGCAGCAAAAATCTTCTGAAAGCTGTCTCCTCACTTGAGAAAGTGGGAGAGGTGTGACCTTGGGGGCAAGCATAGACCCAGGTACTGTCACCTACAACTAGCTCCTCCGTTTAGGCTAACTCCTAACGAAGCCAAGGGAGGTAGTCCCTAACAAAGAGTTTCTAAAGGCTCAATGTGTTTAAGTTAGGTTTTAATGTTTGAATGATACGGATGGGTGTTGTTTAGGAGTTATTATGAGGAAAGATGATTATGATTGTGAAAATTTGAACACAAGACAAAGGAAATCCATGTTGCTGCACTGGATTAAAAGATGAACAATTATGTCAAGAACTTGTAAAAAATAAAAGTGCATTCACAGATAAAGATCTTATAAATAAAATGACAAATGGTCCAGATTAATAATAACACATGAAAAGATAGACCAGTGCCTTATGGAGTCAAAGCTATGTAATGCTTAAAGAAATAACAACAAGCCTTGAAATAAAGCTAGTGGATATGTTATGTGAGTGCTCCTGGTACGTTTTAAAGATTTTAGTGTTCTTGCTTATTATGGCTTTGAAACAAAGAAGGTATCAGAGACCAACCGGGAAAGTGTTCAAAGTCATTCCGTTCTAGACATGTTGGCTTGTCTAGTATCTTGAGCTGGTGTCTTGGAGGATTGACCAGCTAGCTGTGACCCTAAGACAACGGGGAGTTCCTGCGCCCTTACTGAGAATAGACTTGAATGCTTTCTACAACGCCGATGCATTGGTTATGGGTAAATTTTTTATTAAGTTGTTATTGCGAACTTAGCAAGTCCGTTCACCGTTCTGAGTACGAGCCCAACTTTGAAAGTCGGCAGAGCATACTAGGTGAAGGATATCAACGAAGTAAATTAATTAGAGGGGAATGTGAGTTGAAAAATTTTATTAAAAAAAATAATTAAAACCCTTCGACAGAGAGCTCTCTTGACTGTCTTATGACAAAAGTTCAAGAGTCTTATCTATCTATATGCCTAAGTGTAAGGATGATGCAAAAATTAATATGCTCTCTGACAGAGAGTGCTCTTAACTTGGATTCCAGCAAGTTCAAGAGACTTAGAAATTAATTAATAACTTTTGAAAAGTAAAGTGCACAAAAATGAAAGAAAGATTAAACAAACTCTCCGATAGAGAGTACTCTTGATCCACCTTACGGTGAGATTCAAGAGATTTTGGTTCTTTTTAATTTTTGCAATATTATATCAAATAAAAGCAAACAAAACTTAAACTAAGTAAGTAATGAAACATGAAACTTTTTTATTCTAAAGAATGAAACTACTCTTTCATATTCTATTCTAGCAATTTATTATGCAAACATGAAAATAAAAGAGATGATACAAACTTCCCCCAAATGGGGGAAACGGGGTGTGGTAGCCTTTATCCCACTTGCTTTTTATTAACTCTTTTACAATGCTTTCTTTGATTTTGCTTTTGCCTCTTCCGAAAGAACGGGGTGAGAAAGGGAAAGAGAGGAGAGAAGTATTTTTGTCTTTTTTGCTCTTTGCTTGCCTTTAGCCTTTAGGATTTTCTTGATTTTTCCTAAAAGTAAGAGCTTTAAACACTTGAAACGTTATATGTTAATAAAAAATTAAAAGAAACAAAACTACAAACTAACTCTTAAAAAAGGGGTAAACTTCTACGGTGAAAAAGGAGGGAAGAGAGAGGAGAAAAGGGTATGAAACGGGAGAGAAAAAAGGCAAAAGAGGGTTGACTAAAATGCAAAAAGAGGGCTGCAAAAGGAATGAAAGATGGCTGAAAACTAATAAAGAGAGGGCTGCAAACTAAGTGAAGAAAGGGGAAAAGAGGGCAGCGAAGAGGAAAGAGCAAGAGCAAGACAAACAAGGCAGTAGAAGGGAAGCCAAAAGATGGAAAAATGGAGACTAGGGCTTCCTAAAGTAACCAGTAACCAAAGAAAAGATTTCTTGTGGATGGAACACAAGATAAAGAGAGAGACTCCCAGCTTTCTTTTTGCATTAAAAGAGGAGGATCCCTGTAATTCTTGCAATCACAAAGTGTTAAACAAAAATTGGTTGCTTGAAGCCTGGGATAGAAGCAACTGAGCTCACACCCTTCTTCAACCTGTGAAGCCTGATAACACACCACAACTCAATACAAATGTGAGATCAAAATAACATGCTAGTATGCTAAGAAAATTTAATCAAGATCAACATTATGTATTACTGACTACTCATGTTCATCAAAATATTAATCTACTTTGCATAAACAATCAAATTGAAACTACAAATGATTGTTCTACCGTGCCAACAATGGCCTTCTTGAGTTAACAAAACAATTGATTTCATGCAAGTATTATAGAAATAGGGGTTAGAGACAATATCACCTCAACCATTAGAAAGCTACCACATGTAAGAGCTCATAGACCTCCAAAGTCGAATCTTTATTAACAATTCAAAGCAAATGCTTGATACAATTTTCTCAGGGTAACTCTGCTACAAAAGTTCCATCCATAGAGAGCTCCAAGAGCCTCTCTTTATACATAAAACTAGCAGCCTAAGACCTAAAAACGAATTGGCAATGAGTGAGAGCCAATGGACTTGACACCAAGTCGAATTCCTATCTATCTCCAAACTTGGAGTGCAATCTTTATCAAAAATTCGAGCTCTCATAGATGGGATGGGGAGGTGGCCTCCACCTTGGCAAGGCGCCCCCCATTCCCCTCTTGGAAACTTCACCATCCAATAAGAACCGACCAAGTGTGAAACATGTGAACCCAAAGAGATCCACGCAGTTTTTGAAGGATATGTGAGTATGAGTTGAAGTAAGTGCTAACTCGCCATTGGAAGGAGCCGAGCCATGTGATGGCCATAGGTTAAAAAGAAGAGCCCTCCAAACAGCGCAAGCTCCAATCAACGATTGACGTGAGCTCTATTTTGGGTTGACGTCACCATAATCCATTCAACCATCGACGCGCAAGTTCCATGCTTCACGTATTGGGGTTATATCATGGTTTTAAAATAATGTAGGTTTGGAATGAGTCGTGGAGGGGGCCCACTACACCTTAGCCTAGCGTGTCCACTTAAACCATGCTTACGATTACCTTAATCTTTACCACTTGCATGTATTTGGAAAGGTATGCTATATGCTATGGTTTAGAATTTAATAATTCACTTGAAATGTAGAGGGGGCCACACCATTCCATTTGCTAGCTTCCAACAACCATGCTAGCGTGGGACTCTACCTTACCTTCATGTCACCTCTCTTTTTAATTAAACTCCATCACTTCCTTTAAACCATATCTTAAGTTATACTATACTTTGAAATGGGTTATATGGCATGAGGGACCCACCTCCATGTCACCCTCATCATTAAAATAATGAATTTTTGACTCTTTTAAATATTTGACTAAGTGCCAAAATGTCCATTTTTAGCATTTAAATGCCATCTTGATGCATTTTTAGTCAAATATTGTTTCACGGGGTGCTTCGGCTGCTCGACTGATGGTGAAAGTGGCCCCTGAGATGAAGATGCTGCTCCAGGCTTGAAAATGAGCCCAACCATGCCGAAAAATGACTCCGGATCACACTTTTATTACATTTTGAAAATTTTCATTTAAACCATTAAAAATGGCTTAAAAATGGAAAAAAATATTTTTCTCGGAATCAGACGAAACTCTAGGGGGACCTAGTACATGTTCATACGACTCAATCAGAATGCCTAGCATGACAAAATATACTGACACGAAGGCTCTAATAACCTCCCAAGGCCGAAACACCAAGACAACTACCCCAGCTTTGGAGGAGCGAGTGAAAAACTTAGAAATTATTGGTCGTTTGTTCAACAACAATTAATAACCAAGGGAAAAAACACTCTGGGCTAGTCGGCTTGATTCCCAAGTCCGAGAAGCCGAGCCTTTTATAAAAATTTAAATGCTAGGACATTTTTTACAATTTTGCCAAGGGGGTATGAACATGTATTTACAAAAAGTTCCGAACAGACTCCCAGGAAAAGGCTGGCGGACTTCTGAATTCTGATCACGAACAAGTGTACTTGTTCAATGCTTTGGCGGCTCACCGAAAAATCCACTAAGTGCAAAATTAGTGGATAACAAGCTAAAAACCCTAGGAGGGTAATTTCCCTAATGATCAGTGCTTTAACCACAAGGCAGATGGAGTCCCCAATGATGATGTCTTGGAAAACCCACTTAGTTCTAGGGGACGGTGAAATAACCCAAAAAGGTTTCGCCAAAAATTGCAACAGGAATACCCAAAGATTTTTTTGAAGGTTTTAATTATACGTCGAGTGGATTGGAAATTAAAACAAAAGAAACACAAACAAAAATACCTGGAAATCTTGTAGATGCCAAGTGCAATGACACTTAACCCTGGTTTGACGCAATTCCGAGTGAATTTAATGAAGTTCCAAGCTAAATCGATTTGCCCAGGTTGAGTTAGTGCACCTATCTTCCTTCAAAAGCAACCTACGTCATGTTATAATTGATCCACAGAAAAGAAACTACGAATGCAAGATAAATCAAGAAGCATAATCAATGATCGAAGACACATTAGAAAAACCCCTTGATTGCCAATGTCTTCAGATGGAGAGTGTTAGATCTCTCACAAAAATGCCCCAAGAGAAAACACCTTCCTGCAAACAACACGACCCTCACAAAAATCTATTTGGAACAAACATGAATTAGCTAAAACACCTCCGAAAATAATTTTGCAATCAAGCACAAGAACAATCTATGACAAAAGAGACACAAGATTTCTCTGAAAATATTTTCTCTATTCTAATAGCCAAGAGCCAAATTTCCTGATGGGATATAATGAGGAGATTAAAATTCTTAAATAGATCGAGAGTGTGTCCACATTCTAACCAACATCAATCCAACGGTTGAGATTAAAACATCAACGATGGAGATCTTTTAATTTTACATTACATGGATCGACTTAGACATACATTTGAGGGGGGTGAATTACCTCATAAAGCTCATTTTTACAACATGATAAATCATTATTTTTGCAAGTTTGACACTTACAAGACATGGGGGGGGGTCATTAGGGGGTCCCCCGATACATATTTCTAAAGATACAACTTGACTTACACACTTTTATTTAGGCCATTTTGTCCAATTTCACCCTATGGGGGACGTCCTCCCTAAGAGAGCCACAAAAATAATTTGGAACATCAAACTGATTGAAATTGATGCAAATATGTCCGAAGAGACATAATAAATAATCCAGAGAAATTCCCTTTCCATTTCCTTGACCACACAATCCAAATAGATTTTTTCAGTGATTTTCCAGTTATTTTTTAGTGGTACATCCTCTGAAAATAATAAATAATCATTATAACTTCATTCAGGCTGAGAACTGGGGAAAACTGATTGCATAGAAGTGTTTGGAGACATAGTAGAATGGTACAAGTGCCTATTCATACCCTCTGGAGCACTGTGGCGCCCTAGGAGAACCATAATAATTGCAATCTCTAATAAAAAATATGATCTGACCAATAATAAAGTGATAATAATCATTGATCATGAAATTTGGGGCCAAAAATTGAAAACTGAAACTGCAGTATTGGTCCTGGCAATGTTTGGAGCAAATATAAACACTGTCAAATTTTTAACCACTGCCTTGGGAAGCGTGTTTGACTTGGTTAACTAGGTTGACCAAGTCAAAATACCCAAACTAAAAGTGAGATACTGAACTAAGCTGAGTTTGCATGCATCTAATGTAAGAACTGCTCCAAGATGTATATTAAAACCCAACTTAAATTATGCCATTCAAAATCATGGTGACGATAATAAATAATAATAACAATCAATAAGATATACCTGTGTCTTTGAGTAATCATTGAATCCTCTAGAAGTCTCTTGTATATGCCATGCTTACAAAGTTTAAACAATTTGCTAATGCTAGGTGAAGGTGGAAAACAAGGTTGAGGTAAAAATGGAAATGACTTTAGTTGGCTTTGACAAAATGATCTCTCCCGAATGATGACAAGTACATACAACCACAGTGACATATGCATGATAGATAAACAATAGGCAATGGTGATGTCTCACAAGTGGATGAGTTGATGTGAAAATAGTCCATTCAACTTTAACAACATGTCTACAACTCACATCCAAGCTAACAATCAAGCTCTGTGAGGATATTTTCTAGGACCCTTGCGTTGAGTACACAAGAAACTGTAGTGAAGGGATCCTAGGGGACACTTAAAAGTAGTTGTCCCTTACTCCATCTCACATCAAACCCATAGGCTCTGTGAAGAATTAATCATTGGCCAACAATCTTTAGATTTTGCATTTATTTATGTTAATGTATTTGTAACTTCGAAATGTATTCACTTGTATATCTTATGTATTGTAACCTCGATGTTTATTCCGGGTAGTATCTGTAATGTAATTGAGTCATGTCATGCCTCAATGTTTCGATCGGGAGATTCAATAATGTAAACAAATCATGAAAAGTCATTGAGGTTAACCCTCCATTGTAAGTCGGGGCAATAGTCCCCACAATTGAGTTAAGGTTAACCCTCCTTGTTGATCGGAGGGCAAAGTCCCCACAGTTGTGGAGCACTAGGGTTATTAGACTCTCCTAGAGATGTCGGCCCTGGTAAGTAACTGTTAAGTGAGGCCGACATGTTGGAGTGGAAATAAAGTGAACGAAAGAATATAAATAGAAGTGAGGTTCTCCTCATTTCAACACACACACTCACTCACTGGGGCGCATGAGTGAGAGAGGAGAAGCTCTCTCAAGTGAGAGAGAGAGAATAGCTGTGGAGATCATCTTTTCTGTCTTTGGGTTTTACTGCTGCCATTGGTGCTCATTCTATCTCTGAGGAAGTTGCGAGGTTTTCTCCTTTATGGTTTCCTCGAGAAAAATTCTGTGTCTCTTGTCTGTTGTGATTATTGCTGTGCATGTTATTCTCTCAGATAAGATCCTAAGATCATATTGCTTAAATGTTAAAAATCTAACATGGTATTAGAGCTAACCAAAGAAGAAGACACTGTGCAGTTACAGAAGCTAAGGCTTCTTACTTTTTGGATCTCTCTCCACAATCCATCAGCAAAAGAAGGCTAAGCTGACTCTCCATTGAAGGGTGCATCTTTCTGTCGAAGCAGAATTTGATTCTGGGCATTTTTAGTTTTTGCTGCGGGAAATTGGGGCTTTTTACAGAAGAGGAATCTTTTAGTGAGCCCGACATAGGATTTCTCTCCTCATCAAAATTGAAGTTTAGAGACCTAGGTCGAGATTTTTGGTTGGGTGAAACTTCGGGAAAGTCAAACCCTAGTTTGACCCCGGGCATGAAAAACCCTAAAATACTGAAACTGATAATTTTGGTAGATTCGCTATATCTCGATATTGGAGAAGGCTCAGGTGCTGAAACTTTCACAGGTCGAAGATAAATTCCTGATGTACACTGTGTCCAAGTTTCAGTCTTAGATTCACTATTGTCTAGGAGATATGATTCCTCCAAGTTAGGGTTCCAGCCTCTCCCAGGATTCATCCCTAAACAGGACACTTGGGGGGAATTGCTATATCTCGGGCTACGAAGGTCCAAATGAAATTTCTCAAGATACAACCTTGACAAATGTCTTTTGTCTAGAAATTTCCAGCACTCTCCCAATCCGGTTTTCAACTCCGTTTATAACATTATTTAATGCCCAACCCAATTTGTATTTGTGCTGCAAATTAGATTTTTCTCATAAACAATAAGGACTGAAACACAAGAAGACCTACAACATTTTCATGAACAACAAATAAACCATTTTCATTTTCAGACACCGTATTTTTGGTCCAATGACCCAAGAAAAAACCAGCGAGAGAGAGAAATTTTTATTATCAGGAAAATTTACAACAATAGACAGAAAAATTATCAGTCTAACTTATCTCAACCGGATGAAATATTCTACCTCGTTTTTTGTGCCAAACTTGAACATATAAAACTCAAAAAAAATTCTTGTTTGTTGCCTCAATTTCTGTGTTGCTTTTCAAACTGTATGGAATCCGTACGGATGGGATTTACGACCTATCTATATGGTAATGTCTCGAGATTTGTGCCTACAAAAAAATTCCTCAGGATTCGTGCCTAGAATCCTTCTTGAAATATGTGCCCAAAATTCCTCCTCGAAATCTGTGCACATACTTTCCTTCTCGATTTATGTGCATTGTACGGAATCCATACAGTACCGCATATACTGACATGATGAAATAGATGCTTCTTTCCTTGAAATTTGTGTCTAGATGTCTCGTAAAAAATCATGCCCTATTTTGTTGTCCTTTCCTTTCTCGATTT
Source organism: Pseudotsuga menziesii (assembly GCA_001517045.1). Lineage (NCBI taxonomy): Eukaryota > Viridiplantae > Streptophyta > Pinopsida > Pinales > Pinaceae > Pseudotsuga > Pseudotsuga menziesii. The sequence goes on from LPNX010244276.1 coordinate 483,428, forward strand.
GCGTTCCCAAAAGAAAAATGCTCTTGCTGCTATTTTCTTCTCTTTCTCAAAAATGGCTCTCTCTCTCTCAAAATGAAAAAGTTCCTCTTCACTTGGAAAACTTTACTTTTAGGTAAAAAGTTAGGGTGAATGAAAATCCATCTAATCATAGGGCTCATATTAGACTAGATCTTGAAGATGAACCAATGACACGTGGCAGTCCATACAAGATCGCTCTTCTGAACAGTCTTGAAATAGGCCACCTTGGGAAAACGAGCATAAATCTCAATTGGTGAGTCCAATTTTGCTCAAACCTGCGGCATTGGAAAGAGGACAGACAAGGATACCTCAATGCGAAGTTTCAAACACAGAGGAGCAGTACTTTCGGAGATACCACAGAAACAATATCAAGCATTTTTGCAGAAGAAATTGGTAAACTAGGGCTTCCTGTTCCAGGAGCTTCCCTCCACTGTTTTTAGAAAAGGAGTACATTAAACAACTCGCCTTGAAGAGGTCTATCTTTCTATCCAATGAGATTTGAAAGATTCCAAGTTTTTGAAAATTAGGGTTTCTTTGACAAACCCTAGATCAGCTAGCTCTGGAACCAGGACAGACACCTCAAATCGGTAAGATCTAATCTTTTTCTATTTACATTTGAGGTTCTCATTTCTAAATGACTAATCACACCAGCTTGATGACAAGCTTGGTGAAACTAACAAATTCCAAGCATGGAAGTATTGGATCTCACTGGTTCTTGAAGAAAATGAATTGGACACCTACATAAGTGGAGAGGTTCCAGTTCTAGAGGGAGATGAGGCTAAAAGCCTTACACAAAAAGAACTTGGTCAAGGCCAAGAAAATCATTGCTGATTCAATCACGAATCACCTTATATCACAAGTGTCTTCCCTAAAGACACCTAAAGAGATGTTTGATTCCTTGACCAAGCTATTTGAAGGGAAGAACACAAATCAAAAGATGACTTTGAGAAAACAGTTGAAGAATGTGAAGATCCAGAATGTAGAGACCATGCAGTCATACTTTACAAGGGTCTCTCAAATCAAAGAACAACTTGAGGCAGTAGAAGAAGAAGTGGAGAATGCAGAAGTTACCTTGAATGGCCTCCTAGGATCATGGGATTCATTCATTCGAGGAATGTGTGCCAAAAGGAAGTGATTACTTTCAGCAGACTCTAGGAAGAAGAAAAAGCTCGACTCATAATAAGAGAAGAGAAGTAGGAGCAACTGAAGATCAAGCTCTCACCATCCAAAGAAGATCCCTCAAGTGACGAGGAATACGAAGGACTCAACTCTTGAAGAACCTCTTATCCATCTTAGCATTTGGATAAGAAATGATGAATGAAGAAGATGATGAAGCTGAAGGCTCAAGAAGGAGTCTACCCACGAAACAAATAAAGATAATAATTCAATTGTCATTTCATGATATTGTTTTGTTATGCATTTGTTTATATTCAATTGATGTATTATGCATGATAGAATGTTTGCATTTATGACAGTATACTACTAATACGCATGTGATGAGTAAGTAGCTCATGGTGCTATACAACTCTCCATTGCTACTTATCTAGAATGAAACCTCTTTGCTGACATATTGGATTAGTGCACAATCTCAATGTTGTCCTGATAGAGATGGAAGGCATCTAGAAAGTTCCCGTGAGATATGGATGAATGTTGTATTGGCTAAAATAGTTGCATGATCATATATTTATGCATAAGAATTTGCCATTATGAATATGCCTTATGAAATGTTTCTAACCATACAAATGCATTTGACTTGTAGGAAAGATCGCGTACAATCACCTACAAGAAAAAAAGGATGAGACTTGTTTCGAAGAACAAGTGACAACGGTATAAGAAAGAATCCAAGATGAAGAATAATATGACGATACTTTTAAAGAAAGAAAGAGGCCTTAGAGACACTCCAATTATGTGACACCGTTGAGCAACATCATTGATGTAGAGCCTTCCAGCTATGAAGAAGCAGCCAAGAAGAAAGGGAAGGAGAATACCAGTTCAAGAAGAATGATGTCTAAGATGTAGACCTAAAGATAATTCTGTAATGTCTTCCATATGGATCTACAAGATCCAACATGCAATAGATGGAAACATCGTGGGATACAAGGCAAGATTCGTAACACGAGGCTTCTCAAGGAAAGAAGACATAAACTACAAAGAGACATTTGCATCCATTGGAAGTTAAGACACATGACAGGCAGACTCGTATGCAAATTAAAGAAGGCCTTGTACGAGCTTAGAAGACACCCATGGGATAACACATACATGAGGAGATTGAAGATCACCTAGAGTGATGAAGATCTTAACTTTTATACAAGGTTGAAGATGAAAGCCTATAGAGAATGACAAGCTCACAGATGGGTGCGAGAAGAACTTTTGAAAAGGTTCAAGATAGAGGATCTTGGTATCCAATGACCCTAGATGGATACATAGAATAATAGTAGCAGAGGAAGCTACTTGTCACTCCGGTACAGAATGTTTCAGTACATAGAGTATGAAAGACAGAGGGAGTATGATGCTTCGCTTCAAAGGGAGTGACTGCAGAAGATCTTGAGGTTCGACATGATACGACAGGATGGACAGATTACTGATGACTTTGGGTTTTACAGAGAGTAAAGCGGATTCCAACCTTTACTTCAAGGTTGAAGGCGGAAGACCAGTGATGCTCCTTTTATATGTCGATGACTTGTTCCTGATAGAAAGGAGGAACTCATTAAAGTTGCAAGAAGGAGACTTGCTGCCGAGTTCGAGATGAAGGACTTGGATATGATGCACTAATTTCTAGGCATGGAGGTGTGGCAAAATGCGGATGGAATCTCTCTGGGACAAGGGAAGTATGCAGTAAGGATCCTGAAGAGGTTTAGAATGATGGACCACAAGGCCATGACCACATTTATGGAATTGAACCTGAAGCTATTTAGTGTTGCTTCATCAGAGTCGGTTGATGCCATGATGTATCGTCAGATGATTTGTTCCTTGATGTACCTGATGAATACGATACCAAATATTTGCTTTGCTGTGAACACATTGAGACATGTTCACCTGATAGTTGCAAAGCATGCAATGAGCTACCTAAAGGGTACAGTTGAGTATGGGCTCAAGTATAAGGCGAATCAATAGATTAACCTAGAGGGTTATGTAGATTCAGATTGGGTAGGAAGTGCCATTGATAGGAAGAGCACTTTGGGGTGCTACTTTAGTATGAGATCAGGTGTGATCTCTTGGTTTGGCAGGATGGAGTCCTACATGGCGCTGAGTACAACCGAGGAAAAAGATGTTGCCACTTGTTATTTGGGAGGTAGTATGTTTCTTTTGAAAACTACTATTTGATTTGATTGATCTGGCTTGAATTTTTTGTATGATGCAAAGAGGAGCAGTGAAGCTCCAGTTTGTGATCCAGATCAAGATCTCTTGAAAGAGGGAGTTCTAGCATAGCTGGTGAGACAGGTTGTCTGAGCATAAATCCTGGCGAAGCCCGTAAGTTGCTCAGACGTAAATGGTCTTGTAGGTTGTTCATGGATGTAATCGGTCCTAGCGAAGCTCGCAGGTTATCCTTGGACGTAATCAGCCCTGATGTGATTCTATGCTAGAAATGCCAGAGTGAAGTTTGAGTACTTCAGTGAGAAGCTTGGTGTTCTCCAGATCGAGGTTCCTTCCAAGGGGAAGTGATGATTTCATGTGCCTTTCTGACATGGTGACAGGATTGGTTCCTTCCATGGTCAGATGTAAGTGTTGTGCCTTTTTGACATGGCGGCAGGATTGGTTCCACATGGTCAAATATAAGTGCTGAAGGCCATTCTCTGGGAGAATGGAGGCACCTGGTCAGTTACCAGGAAATTGATTCAGTCTGGGATTGAAGCTCAGCTTAGTGCTGAGAAGCCATTCTCTGGGAGAATGGAGGCACCTGGTCAGTTACTAGGAAATTGATTCAGTCTGGGACTGAAGCTCAACTTAGTGCTGAGAAGCCATTCTCTGGGAGAATGGAGGCACCTGATCAGTTACCAAGAAATTGATTTAGTCTGGGATTGAAGCTCAGCTTAGTGTTGAGAAGCCATTCTCTGGGAGAATGGAGGCACTTGGTCAGTTACCAGGAAATTGATTTAGTCTGGGACTGAAGCTCAGCTTAGTGCTGAGAGGCCATTCTTTGGTAGAATGGAGGCACCTGGTCAGTTACCAGGAATTTGTTTCAGTCTGGGACTGACACTCGGCCTAGAGTTGAGAGCCATTCTTTGAGAATGAAAGATGTAAATGCTAGGTAGGCCATTCTGACATGGTTCTCCATTCTGACATGGTTCTTGGATGTGTTCCTGTCATGGTCAGATATAGGTGCTGAAGAAGATGAAGACCTACTTGGAGGCTAGGCCTACAACCAGCATGAAAAATGGCTGGCTCTGTAGAACTTCCTGTGACAAGAAGAATGAAGAGATAGCACCATTTGATTGAGATAGCAGAAACAGTGATGATGATGATGATGATCCAGATCAAGTGATGATCCAGACTTGATGATGATCCAATGATACTCCATATCAAGTGATGATCCAGACTTGATGAAGATGACTTGATGATGATCCAGATGATACAGAGAAGAAGACTTGTGCTGATAAATTGTGTCAAGAAAATACCTTCCTAGTTAAGTGTTGATGTATTTGTAACTTCGAAATCTATTCTCTTGTATATCTTATGTATTGTACCCCGATGTTTATTCCGGGAAGTATCTGTAATGTAATTGAGTCATGTCATGCCCCGATGTTCCGATCGGGAGATTCAATAATGTTAACAAGTCATGTAAAGTCATTGAGGTTAACCCTCCATTGTAAGTCGGGGCAATAGTCCCCACAATTGAGTTAAGGTTAACCCTCCTTGTTGATCGGAGGGCAAAGTCTCCACAGTTGTGGGGCACTAGGGTTATTAGACTTTTCTAGAGATGTCGGCCCTGGTAAGTAATTGTTAAGGGAGGCCGACATGTTGGAGTGGAAATAAAGTGAATGGAAGAATATAAATAGAAGTGAGGCTCTCCTCATTTCAACACACACACTCACTCACTGGGGTGCATGAGTGAGAAAGGAGAAGCTCTCTCAAGTGAGAGAGAGTGAACAACTGTGGAGATCATCTTTTCTGTCTTTGGGTTTTACTGCTGCCATTGGTGCTCATTCTATCTCTGAGGAAGTTGCGGGGTTTTCTCCTTTATGGTTTCCCTGAGAAAAATTCTTTTGTCTCTTGTCTCTTGTGATTATTGCTGTGCATGTTATTCTCTCATATAAGATGCTAAGATCATATTGCTTAAATGTTAAAAATCTAACAATTTATCCACTGCTTTATTTGGGCCTTTCCCAATTTCATTTCATAGCCCTTTTTGAGTTGTGTCTAAAGATAGTTTGCAACTTTATTTGAGGGCTTGCATTTCTCAATATATAGCATATAACACATAATGCATGTAATGATGGTAGACATATTGCTTCAATTTTTAGCTTACACTCTTCAGGAAACTAGGGGGGAATATCCACAGTTAGGACTAAGGGGAAACTAACCAAAGAGGTCAAGGCAAAACCAATCTCGCCTAAGCTCAGGAACCAACACTAGTAGGTTCTCTTGGCCCAGAAGGATTAAGGCTTCAACATGTTTTGCTGCACAACTTAAATCTGAGACACAAAACAACATGGGATCCATCATGCATAGGGGTTAAAGTGGGGAAGATGATCTTCAATATCATAGGTTTTAGTCAATCATAGATCATTGGAGGAAACTCAATTATGGATGAACTGGATGGATGGGGACAAATGATACATGGAACCAACAAAGCACTAAGGTTTAAAAGTTGTGTAAAGCATGGCATAAACAATAGTCTTCTACATCAAATTCTTTAATCATTCTCAACACAAGTTTAAGCATCAGTTTACATATAATATAGGCATAGGTCACCATAATCATCATAACACAACAAGGCCAAGGTGTTAGTATAAATCAGAGAGCAAAATCCTACCAAAGAGCCATATACCTGATCTCACCATATACTTGTCTCTATCTGATATGCCCATCTGTAAACGGTGTACCATATTTGTTGCTTTGCTCGAATGAACTAGGTCACCACTAAAGTCATCTCAAAGGACAAGGAGATCTCAATCCTGGAAAGAAAATACTCAATATCTGCTGCGAAAAAAAGGCTTTGAATGGCTCATGCTGTAATAATGATCCATGTTGTATCCCCATCAATAAGTTTGTTTCAGAGGAAAAGAGAAAATCGACATGCTGCATCATGGTAGCCCAGCTACAACATATCTGTGATAATAAGACCGACTAATAGACCCTAGTTGACATCAATAATATGTAATACACCACAATATAGGGGGATATACACCACTCTGTAGGGGGGAATGTACCCAATATTTATGGATTAACATGTCCCTCCCCTTCAGACGAGCGTTGTCCTCAACGCTTGGGTAGTTGTGGATGCATTTGTATGTAGGACTCGTCTTTCCATGTCGAATCTGCAATTGGTAAGTTCTTCCCCTTGATGAGGTACTTAGTAATGGCTTGATTTTGTAGTTGTTTGGTCCTTGTTTCGATGATTTGTTTAGGTTCCTATACAATTTTCCATTCTTCAAAACTCCTTTTCCAAGGACGTTGATCTGCCTATCATTTCATCATGTTTTTTGACATCTTTAGGATTTGGAGAACTGCTTGCTGGTGCTCTATGTGATCTACTACTACTTGAACTGTAGATTTTCTTGTCATTGGTTCAACTATATGCTCCATTTCATTCTTCCGTCCATAGGGGTATCTATAGGATATGATGTTCGAAGGAACTCTTGATGGAATTAAGTGAATAGCATGGTCCAAATCTCGAACAAGTGTAAGACTTATTGGAATATCTACAAATACCTTGGAAGGCTTATTAAGGACCCTTTGGAAATATGGGGAAATAGGAGCCTTAGATGTTTGAACATCTAGTTAGCATAACTGTGTAATTACACCATTTTTTCCTTTATTTAACAATTTTGTCATACTATTAAAGATGATCACCTTGCTTGGTATCCTTGTGATATCATTTAACACAAATTCTTTTTGTTCCCAGGAAAATTTCATAAAAAAAATTTGAAAATTAAAAGCCACCGTTCCCAATGATTGTAAGCATTGAATCCCTAATACAACATCAACACCACCCATTGGGATAGCAATCATGGGACTATTCAATACATATTCCCCCATAGTTAGATTGATATTATGGCATTTCCTTGAACAATTAATGGTTCCTCCATTTGAAATCATTACTTGAAATTCTGGTGTTGGATATACAAAGCAATTGAGATCTTTGGCTATTTTACAGTGAATGAAATTATGAGTACTACCAGAATCAATCAACACTGTTACCTTTTTACTTTTGATATATCCTTCGATTTTGAGAGTTTGAGGAGTGCTAATTTTAGACAAAGCATGACAAGATATGGTGGGAGTAATCACTTCTAGTTCGTCCCCTTGCAGTGGTTCCTGTTCTTTTTGTTCTTCCTCTTCACATTCTATGTAGAATAATTTCTTTTCTCCACACTTATGTCCCTTACTGTACTTGCTGTCACAATTAAAGCATAGACCTTTCGCTCTTCTTTCCTCTAGTTGTTGAGGTGTCAACCTCTGAGGTTGGTGAGAAGAAGGAACATCATTCTCTTTGTATGTGTTGGAAGTGGTATTTCTAGTGTCCCTCGCCATATTTTTACTTTCAACCTTCCTTGCCATCATGAAATTCTTCTTCAAGGATGGTGGTTCGAAGAGACGCACCTCATGTTGAATGTTATTCTTCAAGGTTCAAATAAAGAGATCCAACAAATTATCTTCTGAAATATTCTTCAATTTGAGACTTAGCTTCTTAAACTGCTTGATGTGCTCTGTAACTGGACCGTTTTGCTTGAGATTTACTAACTGGCTAACGAAGGTGTTGCTATTTATATCCCCATAACATGCAATCAATTCTTCTGTGAATATAGACCAAGAGATAATAGAGTCATTTTTATGGTCACAAAGCCATTGGTACCATACAAATTGATTAGGCTCCAAATATAAGGATGCAACAATTACCTTTTGCAAAGTTGGCACCTAGCGTAGATCAAAGAATTGCTCCATCTGGAATATCCAAGTTATTGGATCATTGCCATCAAACTTTCTCATGTCGATCTTGGGAATAAAGTAGTTCTTTGGGCTTGAGTTTAATCCATGATATTGTAGTAAATCATCAACTTTTGAGTACTCAAACTTCTTACTCTCCAGATGTTTTTCATTTTTATCAATACATGACTGGAATAAGTCCCATTTTTGCTCCTTATCCTCTTCTTGATTAGATACATTGAGGAATAAAGCTATGTTTTATATTATTCATCAATTCCTTCAATTCTTGAAGGTCTTCTTTTCTAGCCATCCCTTTGAGATCCTATTTACTAGCCATCTTATTTTCCAATTTAACTAAGTCATCCATTTTCACATTTCCTTTAAATTTTAATCATATCTTCCAACTTGGACACTCTAAAAGATATGTCTTCCATTTCATCGTATGTCGAGGATGAATCCTTTCATGGTTTAAGTGGAGTGTGATTTTTTCCACTTCATTTTGGTGTCATCTTGAACAATAAATATACCACACCTTAGGGTTTACCACAAATAGATCATTCTACTCAAAGTTAATCGAATTCAAAATGATGTACCTTTTTCAAACACTAATTGGAAGACTGTTTTATGGTCGACTTGTAACTGAGGTAAAATTTGAATTTAGATTTCTCTAGGTCTGAAACTTCGTCCTGTGGTACCTTGATTTGTCCTCTTTCCGATGCCGTAGGTCTAACCTAATTTGGATTCTCCAGTAGAAAGTTATTGCAAATGCCCCAACACTTAATGTACACCTTAATAATGCAGAACAAAGATGAATAGCAATCATCTTCGAGGGAGGAACCTCCTTACACAATGTACTAAGTAAATAAGACAAGACAAGATACAATGATGACTAAAATGAAAATATCTCTTTCCTATATATAGGAGACAAAAGTGCACAATAACAACTAATAGACCCCATCCGACATCAATAATATGTAATACAACACAATATAGGGGGTAATATGCCACTCTATAGGGAGAACTGTGCCTAGTATTTAGGGTTTAACAAATGCTCTTGCAATAGTAATACTAATCTAGCACATCTTTCCTAGTAATATCAATCTAACAATGCTCTCACCAAAGGATTTGCTTTTATGCTTTTGTTAGCCTCTTAAAAGTCCATTGATAGCTTACCATGTGTCTAATAATATCAATGGATGGTGTGCTTGATACATTTTCTCCTAACATCTATGATCCTCCTTGGGGTCAACTAGTGAAGTTTCCTTTATTGGATTTTTAATTTTTTCACAATTAAAAAATAGGAGAGACAACATGAGCATTTTTATTAAAAATGGAAACTCAGATCACAACAATACAATTCTCTAATGGCTTCCATGGTAACTATAACACATAATTGAAATGCATAAAATGCAAACCAAAAGTCAGGAATAATGCCTCGGCTCCTCTACTGGCTTATGTGTCTCCTCCAAGACTCTCCTAGCCTCCAAAACATTGCCATAAGTGATGTCATTCATCCCAAGGGAAATCTGCCCTCCTAACACCATGAAGTGGTGTTACAGCTGATTTTTCCACACATGGTGGATCACACCTTTATGGCCTTCCCTGTCCGTCTGCAGACTCTTTGGACCCCATGGACCATTTTTGTACCTTTGATGTTTCCAAGATCATCCCTAAAAACATGCATTATTTGTCATATGCGACTTTTAAACCCATTCTAATGTATATACACGGATATGACCCTTAAACCCACGTGCATCGGGATGTGTGCAAAAGGCCAAATAGTTTTGGAGTTTTCCTTGATGTGGATCCAAGTCATTCGTCTCTTGGCCTTCCATATGCCTTGAGATTGCTCAGATTTGACCTTCCATTACCCCATTGAAGCACTATATAAGGAACCCTTTGGATACATTGAAAGGAGAGGAATTGAAGAGCAAGAAAACTTAGTCCATTGTTGCCGAAGCTTATACTTGAGTCTGCATCCCTTTGTCCCTTGGAGCATTTTGTGTTCTTCCCAAGCTTGCCTTTGCTTGTGAGCTTGCTATCGAGAGATGGAGGATTGAAGTTGTGGAGGCCCACGTGGAGGACTCAGTTTCTCCGATTCGCAGATGTGCCGACAGAGGTTGTCATTATTGTAATCTTTGTTTTATATTAATAGAAATATCTTTTTCTGTCCAATAATGTGTATTTAAATGAGTATTGAATCCATGGATGCTTTTAAATGCTTATATGTTATTGATTATATATGCTAGAGTAGGTCTAACACCATCATATAGAATGCTTGTTTTGTTTGCTGAATGTTGAGAGAGCAAATTGCTAATACAAACGAGAGTGGAAAAGCTCAACGGGGATTTACATCAAATGTCTGGAACAAGGTATGTTTCGAGATCCTTTAGTGTTAGATATTTGGTTTCTCTTGCATATGGGAAAGGATTGATTTCTGTGGTTACTCTGTCGGTTGTGATACCCCAAGCCATAGGAAGTTTTCTCTGTAACAGAATTGGCGACCATAATGAGGAGTCCCTAGTCATTTTCTTTGGGGGTTTTATCGGCATTCAATGTTCTTGAATTGCTTTGATTTCTCTGTTTCTGAATCGGGTCTGGGAGCATGTTTGCCTGGTAGTGTCTGATAGGAGTAAATTTTGTCTCAGCTTGTCTGTTTACCTTCTTTTTTATCTCTTTTTCTTCCTGTATGCGAGTTTTGTCTTCACAGCCGCGTGTACACACGGTATTTACTGGGATATCCGCGTATATACGCGGATTTTCTGCACACAGTCGCGTATGCCCTGAGTTTTGCATTTTTGAGGAAGATTAAGTGTTGCTGGACGAGTGTGGATGATTGTTGAGTCTTCTTGGATGCTGCTAGAGTCTGTATACACCTCTGTTTCTGACCAGAGACGTTTTTTTAGTTTGAATTTTTTGAAATGTTCTTGTCATTGCATTTTCTATTTTTTGTTTTGGGATTAGTGCATTGGGTCTCTTTTACCTTAGTGCTTTGCTTGGGTACTGTCTGATAATGCTTGCAGAGTCTGGGGGTGGTAGAGTCATTCTTTTGCTTTATTATCTCATTTTAACTCAAAAAATACAAAATATTTGCTTTTTGCATTTTGCATTTTGCATGGTACTTGCATTAGGTTTGCTCGGAGAAGTACTAGTCAGGCTTTCATATAGGAATGATTGCATCTTCATTTGAAGGAAAATTATGCACTTCGCGTAGTAGCATACCCCGTTTTTCATTTGACACAGTGCATTTGCATTGATTGTTAGGTGTGCATTTTACTTTTTGTTGCGTCATAACATCATTAGTTGCACGATCATTTACCCTTTTTGAGTAATAAGCCAATTAAAATCAACGCATAATAAAATGAATTACACTATTTTCCTTTATAGGGTGCACCAACAAGATTAGGTTTTAGGGTCTTGGAATAGTTCATTGTGAGTAAATTCTCCAAGACCACTAAACGAAACATTTATGTGTCTGTCCAGGTGAGAGTGTGAAATTCCTTTATATAATTAGTGTTTCTTAGGATCCTCCACTTAAGAAAGAGTTAAGCACGAGGCAGTGCGAGCGGTTATTGATTGGGATGACCCCTAGTCATAACTGAGTAGCACCGAAGATATTTCCAGAATTGTATTCGTATCTGGGGGCTCTTTCAAGAGTTTTGGGCTTTGCTACCCTGCCCATACAGTCAATCCCGCCTGCGACTGTCCGCCTGAGCATTGATTATATTGAGGTGACTTTAGTTGCCTGCGACTGTCCGCTTGAGCATTGATTATATTGAGGTGATCGCAGAAGTTATTCTGCAGGTGTCCTGGCCAGGTAGGGGTCAGACAGCATAGTCGCTATATGCGTTGAAGCTGAGGGCCACTAAAATTGGTTACGAGCCTCCACTTGTTGTGTATGGGAGTCTCAAGCCTCTCCTAGGCGAGACATACCTGCTTCATTCGGGAGCTCACATATCCTACCCTTGCTTGCTTGTGATTTGGCTTTACATTATATAGGTGTATGCTCTGTGCACGCTAGTTTGCCTAGGGTTTGTGTAATTAGATAGAGTCTTTTTTCATTTTTTGAGTCATTGTGGATTCGGGTGCGGCACTCCGCCATTCTTGTTGTTTAGCAGGACTTCCGCCTTCCACATCTCCTCCTCCTTTGGGAGAGAGAAACAAATAATCCGGGCGGACTACTTCTCACATTGATTCACACACGATGGGAGATCACGAGGATGAGATTCTTGAGATGTCTTCTCCACCTCACGAGGTTGGGGATGTAGAATCTACTCCTGTATATGATCTTTCACCGGATATACCTTCACATTCTGGTTATGATCCCTCATTCACAGGTTGCTAGTATTGGTTTCCAGTTGACGAGACTCATCATGAATCCACAAGCATTAGTTATATTCGTTATGGCATACCTGATATCCCTACACACGATCCGGCACATCATGCCGAGTCAAAGATTGAACCTAGCACTACGCCTGGGGGCACTCCTATTCCTTTCCATGCGGAGAGATTTGGGAGCACTAGTCACATTGCGCCTTCCATCCCGATGGTGGAAGCTACCTCACATTTCCGTCCTAGACCTAGTGTCAATAGTCATATACGGATACCAAAACCAAGATGAGTGACCATAGGGAACACTTCTTACATCCCTTCACATGTCCCTTCGTCTTCAAATCCTACTCCTTCGAATGCATTCGACAACCCTTCCTCCCCCTCATTCACGTGGTCCTTCGGGCTGGAATGTTGCTACTAGCCATGTTCGTACTGCGACTGCTCGCACAGTAGTATCTCAGAGTCAAGTACCTTCTGTTGTCTCAAGAGGTCATATTCCTGTTTCTGGATTGTCTCACGGTCCATTGCAAGTAGTTTTCCATATCCCTAACTATGGAGCTTCTCATGGGACATTCCATGGGACACCTTATGGAGCTTCTCATGGACAACCTTTTGGACCGCATTATGGACAAAACTCTCAACCCTATGGGTATGGGTATCAACAACCCGCTTACTTGTCTAATTATGGCTTTGTAGCAGCGTCTAGTCAAGGTACACCACATCATATTGCTTCCATGCAGCCCTACATGGGTCAAACGGGAGGAGGATATTATGGCTATGGCTATGGTATTTACAGTAATCAACCTTATATGAACCAAAATTATCAGGGAGCGTGGCATAGACCGGCTCAACCTAGGCTCCCTTTCTTCGCAACGCTAAACTTACCTGACTTATCGAGACTCATGAACAATCCAGTATCTCATGACCCGGCTTGGCCGGCTATCCCCACCAAGCTTCCCTCGGGCATTCCCAAGTTCGAGGGCAAAGCAGGAGAAGATCCTAGTGAACATGTCACTACTTTTCACCTTTGGTGCTCTTCCAATTCCTTACATGACGACTCAATACGTTTAAGGCTATTTCAACGCACCCTCACCGGGCCTGCAGCGAAATGGTATATAGAGTTACCGAAGGGGGCATTCGTTTTGTTCGATGATCTTGATATGACTTTCCTCAATCACTTTCAGCTACCTGTGCGTTACGACATTGGTACAGAACTCTTGTCGACATTTCGACAAGATAAAGCCACATATATCTCGGACCATATCCAAGAGTGGCGTAGACAGAAGAGATTGATTAAAGCCTTCATACCACCGGAATTTCTCCTTGAATGGTTCCTCAAATCGTTGTTACCATACATCGCAGAGGATGTTTCTACATCCGAAGTTCAGAATGAGGAACAAGCGATCTTTACGGCACAGGAGTTGGATTTGATTTATGCTCAGACTGGACTTGTGTATGAGATCATACCTAACGCTCCGCGTTCTAGTTTCGATCCCAAGATCAAGCCTGGACCACATGACGATGGCATTGTGGGTTGTACAAGTGCCAAACTTGCGGATTTGGTTGTGAAACAAGTGAGTCAATTGTCTATTAATCAATTTGCGTTGGGACAAGCCACGACTTCGTCTCAACCCATCCAAATGGCGAGTGTACTTTCCATGCAATCGCCGGACCAGAAAACCAGCAGCCCGGAAGGAATAAGAAAAAGAGTAAAAACAATCGTAAGGGTGGGAATAAGAATGAAAATGCCAATTTTAATGACAAGAACGCCTGCAATGCTGGGGGGGACAAGCAGTCTAAACGTAAGGTTAAGTTTCCTTGCAAATTGTGTAAGGATGACCACCTTACTCACTTGTTCCCTTGTATGAAAGATGCCTAGAGGTTCATAGCACAGAGCCCAACTGCGCTGACCAATCCTTTACCCCCATAATCAAAATATGAACTCGAGGACCCATGATCCTCATTGTGCGTCGGGTGGAGATCAAGATCCGTTGGAAGCCAATACTGATCATGGTTGCATCAACATGGTACGTGCTACTAAGGTTGTGATTCGTGCGAAAGATTATGGTTCATCACAACCGGACCTTGGAAAAGAACCCGCTCCACCGGAGAGCCCTTTGCGTATTGAAAACTCTATGGATAAACCTGAGATTGCACCTTGCATTCCTAAGGGAGTCCTAAAGCGTTCGAGACACAATCCTAATGCCTGAGCCGCCCAGAACTATTTCGTTGTCGAGGATTTGGGCCAAACTCCTTGTGCGATGTCTGTGCTTGAAGTACTTCCGATTTGTCCTTCGCAAAAGAATGCTTTGCTTTCTGCTCTTGGGGTTAATGATGATAGCTCTTCTTCCGTCATCAAATTTGAAACCATGGGACTACAGCCTTGCTTGCCGTACTATGTGTCTCTCTTGATTCATGTAGAATGTCTTAACATGACCGTCAAACGCACTGTGATTGACGAAGGCGCTGTTGCTTCCGTGATGTTTTTGTCACGCTGGAAGGGTTTGGGTTCTCCCGAGTTGTATCAATCCGCTAACATGTTGATTTCCTTTGATGGTAAATTGTTTCGGCCGCACGGGATTCTTCCTTCTCTTAAAGTCCGATTGGGAGGGAAGACCGTCGCGAACAAGGTCGAGGTGGTTGGTGCGCCCCTTGATTACAATCTTTTACTGGGTTGGAATTGGATGGATAGTATGCAAGTCGTAGCCTCTTCTCTATTTCGAGTAGTATGCTTTCCATTTAATGGGAAAATTGTTACAATTGATCAGACATCATTAAAAAATCTAAGTGTTAATGCATCATCGGGAGCTTCTATCCCGATTATCGATCATTCTCTGCCGACAACTGGGAGTGTGGGGGTAGGTATGTTTCCATCCCTTATGGGGACCTTTAGTTGTCCTGCGCCCGTTCTTATGATCAGATCTAGTTTCGGTGGGGCTTCATCTTCATTGAATTCGGTGTCTTTCTGCACTACCCATGTGGAAGATCCTTGGATTCTTCCTTCACCTAGTCTTTCGAATGGACCTGTTGAAACAGATGTGCCGTTGCCTACAGCAATGATAGCATATCAAGCGGATCTTGATTGTGTTGCAGAGCCTAGTCCTTTCTCTTCGTGGACGGAAGAGGAGGACCCGTATGTGCTGCCTGCATGGGCAGTTGAGTCCTCTCACGCACATGATTGCCTTGATGATGTTTTTCCATCAGATGAAGCCATTTTGAGGCCATGTCTGGGGTTGAGCCAGCTTGGGAAGAGTTACATCATAGATCCTATTTTCTTCTCGAGCTTGACCGCTTGGAGCGTGAGGACTTTAGGGAGATTCTTAGCGAGAAGATTGGTAGTCCCGTGGTTCCATTAAGCTCTCTTGGTCAGATGGCCGATGGAAACATGGCGAATATATCACCGACTATTCCTAGCAATCTCTCGCGATCCTGGCAAAATTGAGAACGTCTACATTGGGGTAGATTGTTCCCCTGACGAGATTAAGGAGTATATCAAGCTGTTTAAGGAGTTTTGTGACATCTTCGCTTGGTCATACGAAGAAATGCCAGGTATCGACCCTCGTATTGTCGAACATGAAATTAAAACCTATCCGAATGCGAAACCCGTTCGACAACGTTTGCGTGTGGTGAATCCTAGAAAAGCACCCGCTATTAAGGCTGAGATGGAGAAGCTGTTAAAAACCGGTTTTATCTATCCCGTTCCCTTGACGGAGTGGGTTTCAAACCCCATTCCAGTTGATAAGAAGCAGGGAGCGATCCGTATATGCACTGATTTCCGTGATTTAAATCGTGCTTGTCCTAAGGATAATTTTTCCACATCATTTATTGATCAGATTTTGGATGTGTGTGTGGGAAGCGAGGTATTTTCCTTTATGGACGGCTTTTCCGGATATAATCAGATTCAGATTAAATCTGGGGACCAACATAAAACTGCATTTATTTGTCCTTGGGGTACGTTTGCATATTGGAAGATGCCCTTCGGTCTTAAAAACACCGGAGCCACATTTCAGCGGGCTATGACCTTGATTTTTCAGGATCTCAAAACAATTATCGAAGTTTTTTTGGATGATTTTGCTGCTCATTCTTGGCTAATAGTGCGTCATCCATACCATTTGAGATTAGTATTCGAAAGATGCAGCCATTACCAGGTTGGGTTAAATCCTCATAAGTGCATCTTTTGTGTGAGGTCTAGTCGCTTGCTAGGGTTCATTGTTTCCAGGGAGGGTATAAGAGTCGATCCCTTAAAGGTTGAGGCAATACTTCAATTGTCTCCCCCGCGCAATATTAGACATCTTCAATGTTTGCAAGGCATGGCAAATTTCTTACAGAGATTCGTGGTTAACTTTGCCAATTTGACTAAAGGATTTATGCGTCTTTTAAAAAAGGACACTACCTTTTGCTAGGATGAGCGAGCCCAGGAGTCCTTTGATGCTTTTAAGCGAGCCTTAGCATCGGCCCCCGTGCTTAGTCCACCCAACTATAGCCGTGACTTTTTGATTTATGTGGCCGTGTCCATGGAGACGATTGGTATGGTTTTGGTTCAAGAGGATGAGGAGCTCCATGAGCATGTCATATATTATTTGAGTCGGAACCTTATAGATGCGGAAATCCATTATTCTCATGTGAAGAAGCTTGCCTTAGCCACCGTTCATGCGGTTCAGAGATTGAGACATTACATTCTCCTTCGCTAGACCTTGGTGGTAGCTCATGTCAATCCATTTCAGTTCGTCCTCACTAGAAGGATGATAGGGGGAAAGTATAATAAGTGGATTGTTATTTTGCAAGAATTTGATCTCGAATTTGTTTCGGCAAAATCGAAGAAATCGTTAATTTTTGTGGAGCTCATTTTTGATTTTCCAAGTGTGGAGGAAGAGGAGGTTTATGGGGATACGTTTGTCGATGAACATATTTTCCTTATCTCAACTTTGGATCCATGGTATGGGGATATCATTATATATTTGCAGACATTGAAAGTCCCTACTCACCTTTCACGGGATGAGCGACGACGATTACGTCACGTGTCTAAGAATTACCTTATAGTGGATGACACTTTGTACCGCCGTGGGGTAGATTCCATTTTACGTCGTTGTTTAACCCATGAAGAGGCTGAAGTTGTACTAAATGATTGCCACGGAGGGGCGTGTGGTGGTCATTTATTTGGGCTTTCTACAGCCCAAAAAATCTTGAGAGCGGGATATTTTTGGCCCTCGATCTTCAAAGATTGTGTCAATGCGGTCAAGAAGTGTCACCCTTGCCAGGTGTTTGCATGCAATATGCGCTCACATCCTGCCCCGTTACATCCGATTATCACCGCCGGTCCCTTCACCAAGTGGGGGCTTGACTTTATGGATTGCCACCTAGCTTCGGCTGAGGGGCATCATCACATTATAGTGGTTGTTGATTATTTCACGAAATGGGCTGAGGCTATGCCCACGGTTAAATTCGACGGTGAGACAGCTACGCATTTCGTATTCAACCAAATCATTACTTGTTTCGGCATTCCGAAAGAGCTTGTCACTGACCATGGTAGGCACTTTCAGAATAGAATAATGGAAGAGTTGGCTTCGAAGTTAGGGTATAAGCAAGAGCACTCGTCTTCTTATTACCCTCAGGCGAATGGACAGGTTGAAGCAGTGAACAAATCACTTACGTCCATTCTCCAACGAACCATCGCACAAAGCAAGACGAATTGGCATATCATGTTATATCCTGCTTTGTGGGCCTATAGGACCGTGGTTTAAGACTGCCACCGGTTTCTCTCCATATCAGCTCGTATATGGGGTGGAGTTTGTCTTGCCGGTTGAATGCGAAATATCTTTGTTGAAGTTATCTATAGAGCTTTTACCAAACACTTCCGCATTGGAGGAACGTTTGGTCCACTTAGAGCAACTTGATGAGCAACGCCGAGATGCCTCAGTGGCTCTTGAAGTAAATAAGCGTCGCGTTAAGGTCTAGTATGATAAGTCTGTCCGTCCGAGGAGGTTTAGTGAAGGTGATTTGGTCCTTTTATGGGATCAACCTAAAGAACCCTTGGAGGCAGGGAAGTTTAATCCCATGTGGCATAGTCCTTACGTAGTCAAACGTGTGTTAGAGAAGGGCGCCTATGAGCTGGTGGATTATGAAGGGACAGCCTTGGTGGAGCCTAGAAATAGGCTCTATCTTAAAAAATACTATGCATGATCTTTAGCCAAGGCTGATTATTGTATATTATTGTACAGCTTTTTGCATAGTTAAGTTTTCTTATGGTGATCGGGTTTGTTGATTAGCTTCCATTTCTTATGGCAGATGTCGATGGAGTCTTCCGTTTACATAGGATTCGTTGATGGTGCTAGCCGCCACACTCAAAACTCAGCTTCTGCTGCTTGGGTGATCTATACTTCTACGGGTCAGGTACTGTCTTTAGGAGGCGTATGTTTATGGCCTTTTTCGAACAATGTTGCTGAATATAGTGTTGTTATCGAGTTATTGCGGGATGCCATTTCACATAGTGTTCTCTCTCTTGAGGTACATCTTGATTCGTAGTTAGTGGTTTCACAGCTTAATGGCTTGTATCGTATTAGAGATACGACATTATTACAAAGATTCTTACGTGTGAGATTGCTAGAACAACAATTTGAAAACATAACATACATACATGTTTTAAGAATTTTTAATCAAGTTGCTGACTCATATGCTAACTATGTGTTAAATTGACATTTGTTTCATAGACCATAAGCATATCACAAACATACATTTTTACACACATAAATAAATAAAATTGATCATCATAAAAGTTTTTCATTAAACATCCAAAATGTGACGTCATAATACAAAAATGGGGCTTCCGAGCCACCAAAATATAATACACGGTAGTACAAAAATGAATCACTCTCAGGTCTCTAAGACTGTGGAGGAGGAGGGGGGTTCTGATCGTGGTAGCACACCACGACTCTAGCCAGTCGTCGAAATAACCGAACCCATGTTCGTGGTACACCAACCACCTGGCGCTGCATGGCCTCAGGCAAGTCCTCGACTTGCGCCATGGGTACCCTGTGTGTCAAGCATACAAAGTTTGTGTGGATGATTTGGAGCGTCCGCTTCGCATCCACACCCATGATGTCATCTCCTCTACCCCTCCGTCTATGGCAAGGGAAACCGTTAGTCCGCCGTGGTCCAACATCTGCATACACATGTCAGAGTGTCACTATGTGTCGTTGCACAAAAACATGTCTTTTGAGTCAATATATCAAAAAACACAAAAAAAGATTTATAATTCAAAAAACTTAAAAAGAGGGTTGGGATTTGTTACCTATATCACCGTATGCTGCTCCTAGTGGTAGAGGCATGTCCGGATCTCTCCGGAAATCTATCCTTGCATAGGGATAGTAATCGATGGCAATGATCTGCCGCCCCCACCATGGAAAGAAGTCAGCTGGGTAGGGGTTAGACACCCTACCTCCGCCCAGTCTGCGCATAGCATCTGCCCAACGTCGTTGGGCCAGATCTTGAACCCCGTGAGGAGGAATGTCAGCTCTAGGGCTTAGCCCCGGTACACGCTCAAAGAAGCATGTGCTCAGTATGCTGCCGAAACTGAAGTTTCTCACCCTGCCCATCTTGCAGTCACTGAGCTGCTGCTTCATGTTACTCAACAACGCAATGCTCCAGTTGTAAACTGTGGGTCTCATGCACTCCACTACATAGAACATCAATGGCCGCGAGGCCTGGTGGAGTGATGCTAGACCAGCTATCCTGTCGAGTGCCAATAGTATGGCTTTCAGTCCTAGTACCTGGATGGAGTTTGTTGGGATTTGACTCCCAACCTTTTCTGTGTCTGGAAAACAATATACTACAATGTACTCATCAATAGTGAGGCCACCTTTGGGCCCGCGAGAGCGTAGGTTCACCACCTCTCCCCGTCAGAATAATCCTGTAATGAAATATATATCCTCCACCTCTATAGTGAGGGACATCCCGTTGATATGAAAAGACTCTGAGTCTGGATCCCAGTAGTCTACTAACATCTGCAGGAGTCTTGGTTTGGCCCTCAAGCTGCCAAGACATCAAAACTTGTATAGCCCACATGCACGTACAGCTTGTTGAGCCATTAAGTCACCCCGAACAACCTCTTCTACATCTCCATGTTCCCTCTCCATCCATTCTAGAACCATCCTGCACATTAAAAGTAGTTTTTGGTCATTTTTTACCTGAAAAAACCTTGTGCGCGGCCGCATACGCGACTGTTTGCAAAACAACCGCGTATGTACGCGGGTTTGGGAGGTTTTTCTGCGTATAGCCAGCCCTATATGCAGAAAAAGCCCCGATATCTGCATGGGCCGAATATACTATTTTAGATTGGCCTAAAAATCAAAATTGACCATGGAAATTGAAAAAATTTACATGAAAATGGAAGAGGAGGACATGAGAAGTTACCTGGAACAAACGGTGTCGAATTTCGCCGTACGAAGCTCCCGGAATTCGCGTTGGAAGTTTTGAGCTCAAATGGGTAAAAATTTCAAATGATATGGAATTTTTGAATTTTTTTACCCCCTTTCTATAGTTTTGAACTGTTTCTGACCATTTTGGACCATGTTGGACTAATATGATGATGTAGGAGTCCATTTTGAGCACCGTTTGGACTGTTGTTTTGACCCGTTCGTGCCGATTTTAGGGATTATATCTAAACTGGCATATAGGTTAGATTTCACATCCGTTTGCACTTTGCATGACTTTATGGCCATTTCATGATAACCTTAGGTATGAACTCATTCTATCTTGTCACGGAAACTTCTTGTTGTTTTAGAAGTGACATGATGTGAATGGTAGAGTTTGACCATACATGGGTGCCCTAGTTAGCTCCTGTTTTGCACTTGGTGCCCATGCCGACTTTTTTCTTTTAGGGTGTGGGAATCCTTTGTATAGTATCGCCATGTCTTTGCGCAAGAGCCTCATACTCCTCTTGATATTTTTGCTGGCCTTCTTCCCCCAGGACTTCCTTATATCAAGTTGTAATTACATTATCATGAGTTTTTCCTGCCTTACTGAGCCTTATGCTGGCTTCCCTGACTTTGATTATTAGCTATACATTCTGAGCTTGTCTTATGTCTAGCCACGCAGAGCCATTTTATATATCCTTTGCAGCTTGATTCCCCATTTTTACTGGGAGGGGACTTTCCCCCGAGTGTCGTTATCCTACACCTGTCCTTGCATTGAGCATAGGTATGTTCTGCTGCTTGGAACTAGTTTGTTTGCCCCTTGACACTCGTCTCCTCCTAGTCTATAACTATAAAGCACTTTTATTCTTTTTCAAGCTTTTCAAATTATTTGAAAAAGTCCAAAAAAACCAAAAAACCAAAAAGTTGAACAAAAAAAGATGTTATCTTTGGTAGCAATCGAGTCGTGTCGCCTTCGAATAGAGCACTGTATATCACATCCGTTGGTTGGGTTAATAGTTTGACTTTAGGAGATGTACTCGTTTCTTTGAGTTTATCTCCATCCACTGGTTAAGCTTCCAGTCCTTATGGAGCCTCTGTCGATGCCTCCTGTGTCGCAGAGATGTCCTAGTTTTTGTATATCGAGTCTATGCTGCCTACATTCAGTCACCATTCGCCTTATGCTCTTGTTCGAAGGAGGTTGAAACCTGAGTTGGCCATTCCTCAGTTATCTTGACTTTCCATGTCGGCCATTCCCGGTACTGATACTAGTTCGTGCACATTATGATCGAGTCCTTCCACATTATACAGCTTTGCTGAGTACCTCGTGTTGGATGATGGGGAATGCTTTAATGCCCTCCTTCCAGCAGATTTCATCCCATCGACTTCAGATCATTTATTCTGGGATAGGAATTTAGAGTCATTTTTGAGTGCCTTGAGACTTGCAGTCATCAATGGCAGGTTCTCTCGCCATCAACAGTTTTGGTAATACATCAATGTCCCCTGATTGATGGAACCTTTCAAGTGTTCGACCTCAACACATTTATTCACACTTGTTAGTTTGCACTCTAGTTCCTTGATTCCCATTTTCATTATTGGTGGGTGATCTCGCGTTTGTTAACGGTATACATCAATGACCGGTAATCAAACAATGGACTACTATGTTCGACCTCAACATCTCTATTCACATAGTAAGACATGTACTCATAGTGGATTGTGTAGAAGACCTTCAAGATTGGTGGCATTTCATATATGCTACCTCCTTGATCGTGCCAGTGTTCATGAGATTTTAGCTCTCGTGACTTGATTCCAGTGTATGTCAGATATCTTCAGCCGTTATGGAGATTTTGATCCATTGTATATCTTCAGCTTTCATGGAGATCATGATCCTTTGTATATCTTCATCATGGAGATTCTGGTCTATCTAAATTGTACGTGGCGATGACCACACATGTCATATTTTGTATCATGCGTATTCATGGCCATTGTACTCTTATGTATTCGGGACTGCTATATGTACTTGCAGTTATATGTAGAGTGTGATTATTGTATTATACTATTGAAAGGTTGGTTTTTCTACCTAGTTCTTCATCATTCCACTTCTGGGATGGACTTATAATATATTTCGGCCATCGTATTACCCCTCTGACCTTACACGTTAGGGGGCATCTGTTACAGCTGATTTTTCTACACATGGTGGATCACACCTTTATGGCCTTCCCTATCCCTCTGTAGACTCTTTGGACCCCATGGACCATTTTTGTACGTTTGATGTTTCCAAGATCATCCCTAAAAACATGTATTATTTTCCATACGCGACTTTTATACCCATTCTCGCGTATATACGTGTATATGACCCTTAAACCCGCGTACATCGGGATGTGTGCAAAAGGCCAAATAGTTTTGGAGTTTTCCTTGATGTGGATCCGAGTCACTTGTCTCTTGGCCTTCCATATGCCTTGAGATCGCTCGGATTTGACCTTCCATTACCCCATTGAAGCACTATATAAGGAACCCTTTGGATACATTGAAAGGAGAGGAATTGAAGAGAAAGAAAACTATAGTCCATTGTTGCCGGAGCTTATACTTGAGTCTGCATCCCTTTGTCCCTTGGAGCACTTTGTGTTCTTCCCAAGCTTGCCTTTGTTTGTGAGCTTGCTATCGAGAGATGGAGGATTGAAGTGGTGGAGACCCAGGTGGAGGACTTAGTTTCTCCGATTCGCAGACGTGCCGACAGAGGTTGTCACTATTGTAATCTCTGTTTTATATTAATAGAAATATATTTTCCTGTCCAATAATGTGTATTTAAATGAGTATTGAATCCATGGATGCTTTTAAATGCTTATATGTTATTGATTATATATGTTAGAGTAGGTCTAACACCATCATATAGAATGTTTGTCTTGTTTGCTGAATGTTGAGAGAGCAAATTGCTAATACAAGCGAGAGTGGAAAAGCTCAATGAAGATCTACATCAAATGTCCGGAATAAGGTATGTTTCGAGATCCTTTAGTGTTAGATATTTGGTTTCTCTTGCATATGGGAAATGATTGATTTCTGCGGTTACTTTATCTGTTTTGGTACCCCAAGCCATAGGAAGTTTTCTCCGTAACAAGTGGCCTTGCATCCCTATCTCCTCTGCCCCAATTCTTGTCGAGACCCTTGTGGCACCTCTAGAGTCTTCACGGCTCTAGAAAATGGCGGATCTGCCCCCTACGGAGCCTCCACGAACCCTCCTATCCCCACATCTTCCTCTAGACACCTTCCTAGCCTCTCCTAGCTCCACAACACTGCCAAATGAGGGATCAGTCCCTCCACTAAACCCATAGTGAGCTTCCAAGTACCACGATCCTCCTCCTAATGCCCATAACGTTGTAAGAAAGTGACACAACTCCCTAAGGAGAATCTCCCAAGCAAGTTGCTACACCATGAAACTGAAGATAAATTGCCAAATGAAGCTTTGATGGAAATCCCAGATGGATTTCCCTTACGTTTAGCTAGGGTGGATATTGCACCACCGAAACCGAACCACAATGGAAGGATTTTTCCAAACCCCAATATGAAAACCTTAGTTGACAAAAGCACCCCAATCAAGAGATCAATCCAAAACATAATTAAGAAGTGAGGTGCTGCCCCTCCTTTATATTTCTCCGGTGCTCCTTCTAGAATGTTTCCTCATTAACTTAATCCACATGACCCTTTTAATTAAATGTCATTTTAGAAGTTTAACATCTCCTAGCTAAGTAACATTAATAAATCCTCCCTGACTCCCTTTTCCTCACTGACTATATCCTATGGGAGTCATATAGGCTACTAAGTCATCCTCTCGTCATGATCAAGTGTAAGGGGACATCACAATCCTCCCTTCCCAAAATTGTTTTTCCTCAAGCAACTCCAAATCGGGATGCTATAAGATCCACTCTCCCTCCCAAGTGGCATCCTTCGTGGGCAAATCCTTCCATCTTACCAAGTACTCCTAAATCACTCTTCTCCTCAACCTCCCCTCTCTAACATCAACAATCTTCTCCCGAGTCAGAAGCAATTACCCTTCCTCATCCAGTGGAGAAGATCTGTTGAAGTGGAGACATGCTGTCCAAACACCTTCTTGAGGCAAGATACATAGAAAATGTTGTGGATCCTGCTACCATCTGGCAATTCCAACTCATATGTTACCTCTTGACCTCTCCTAAGCCCCCTACATGGTCTACCTCACCACTCTTCTTCAGTGAGGACTGTCTGTATTGATGCAACATCATAAAGACTAGATCCCCAACCTCAAAGTTGCGTTCCACCTAACATCTTCTGTTGATTCTAGAAAACCTATAAGTTCTCCCTCTAGATTCTCAGGATGTCCTAGCTCTCTTGCAACCTATTTAGCCTTGGGGGACCTCCTCTCTCCAAATGCCAAATCCACAAATGATGGAGCCTCATATCAGTACAGTGCTCTGAATGGACTCATCCCAATGGGCATGTGATAAGTGGTATTATAATAGTGCTCCCCTAGCTGCAACCACTTTATCCATGCCCTCTATTGTCCCCACACAAAGTTCCACAACTACCCCTCAATCCATTTGTTTACTATTGATGTCTACCCATTTGTTTGAGGGTAATTGCTAGTACTAGGTGTCAACTCAGTCCCTAATAACCTGAACAACTCCTGCCAAAGTGCAATTAGACAACACGAACTAAACACCTCTCTAAAGAATAGATTTGCCACCTTAGATGTGTTATACTCTAAAGGAATGACAAAGAATGGTGCAAACTTGGTCAACCTATCCACCACTACATAGGTGCAGTCCTTGCCCTGTAGTGAAGTCCATGGAGATGCTTTCGTATTTATGGTCTAGAATGGGCAATGGCTGAAGCAATACTGGAGGATGTGTAGTCTTGGACTTGTTCTGCTGACAAGTCATGCACTCGTTCACATAGCATAACACATCCTCCTTGAGACCTTTTGTCACATATATAGTAGCTAGGCTACTTTTATTCCTGAGCAGTACTGATCAGCTCTTTGAGCCAGTCCTTTACTATGAGATCAACAGATGATGAGCCACCAGTTGATGATATCCCACTTTCAACAGATCCAAAGTATTCAGATTGACCAGTTCTATCCCATGACTAAGCCTCGTGACCCTAGATTCAATGACTGAGCTAGCCATTCTTTCATGACCCAAAGCAGAGATTATTACAGTGCCGATGACATAGAGCAGCGACAGTTTTTTCAGTGATCCTCAGATTTGTTTCAGATCCAATATAGGTATATGACGTAGGTGCTATTAGAGTTTTGTGCATATGGAATTTGATGTTGCTCTGTTGTATATTATAGCAGTGAGACTTAGTTTATAGTGGTTGTATGTTGGTGATACTTTATTCTAGTTTTATTTGGAATCTAAAGTATAAATGATTTAGCTGTTATGTCCAAGAGATTCCTCTGTATACTCATTGGCCTCGCCCTACTTGTTGTATGAATTTGGTCATTGCCCTTTAGGGACACAACTTGCTAGTCTTGGAACCATCTTCACTGTCTTCATCCATCCGTTGCCTTCCTTTGTTGTTGATTAACCTTGACTTGTAACTTGACCAGTGACATCTATGATTTCCCCCACCTTCACCTCTATGTTGGAATAGGTCTCCATGTTCAAATTGTGTCTCGGTGTTGGTTTATGTTATGCTTATCACAAGGATGGTCTACCTCTAGGTATTGAACACAAGTAGTCTTACCAAAAAGTGTCTTTAGACACTAAGGCATCAAAGCTTAAAGTTATTCTAAATGGATGCCCTACCAACAAAGCAAAAGTGTCTTTAGACACTACTGCAAATAAAAGCAAAACTAGCCAATGGCAAAGAGATGAGCACTCATCCATTGTATGGTGTATGGCTCATTTTCCCCCATAGGGTATCAGGGTGAGGAAAACCAGTCAGGGATAAGCCTTAGTCATTTTCTGGAGCCCAAAAGGCTTTCCAGGGCACCTGCTCTTGGAGGCTAACAAGTTAATAAAAATAAATATTTTCAAATAAAGTAGATGGCTAGAGGATGAGCACTCATTCTTTGTATAATGTACGACTTATTTTCCCCCACAAGGAAACGGGCTGAGACTAGCCCCCAAAGGTCATGTCTTTGTCATTTTCTGGAAGCCCATAAGGCTTACCAGGGCACCTGTCGCTCGAGGTTAACTAGTGGATATTGTTGTGCAAATAAATTACTAAAAGATAGTTGCTTGTCTAGAGTCTAGTGGAGCCTTCTCATCATTCCACCCATTTGGATTTGTTAAACACTGCCATTCCCTATTGTTCACCTAGTCCAACTTATGTGTTTTGTGGATCCCCTTGTCTTTTACCCTAGATGCTTATAGTGTCAGGTGTCGAGTCATTCCCTTGGTCGTACCTGCTTTCATTCACCTTCACCGTTGACTAACAAAACGGATAAATCTATAAATGAGTATACACTCGATGTTCTTGTTTAAAGCAACTAATCATTTTGATTTAGATTATCATGTGTATTGTGCTTGTACTTCCCAACAAAATCTACTTGTACTTGACTCTCATAGTTAGCATAGATAATTGAGCATGCATGTCCATTTGTACTTTGCAGTTTCAGAGTTTAACACTTGGGTCATCATTTGATCAGTCTTGACCTGTTCAACCCAGTGTTGACCAAGCCATGAGCAAGGTCCAGGATGAGTTTTAGATAGATGGTTATGGATGATGATTATTTATGGTCTATCAGTGTCCATTAGACATATTCATGCTTTAGATGATGATTTCTATGATGGCTTGTATTATTTTTATGATTATCAGCATTTATAGGCTTTATTATTATTATGGTTTTAACATGGATGGGGCCTCTGATGTATCTTTATGATGGACATATTGTGTATGAGCAATCATTCCTAGTTGATTTGGACATTCTGAGTCTATTGGTGTCTTTGGTTTTCAGTTTTGAGCATTTACAGGAGAGATATGGGTCTTTTCAGCATTTTGCAGCAGATTTGCCATGTGAAATAAAAATAAAACAAAGTGCAGATAAAGGTGAGATATCCTAGGGAACCAGGGGGAATCTTAGGGTGCAGCCAATCAATTATACCATATTATTATGGTGCCAAACCCATCTGTGCAGTTATTTGGCTTCAGTTTTTGGTCCCCGATGAGATATTGGTAGTTTTATGTTTCGGAGGAAGCATTTTGATAATGAAAAATGGTTAATGAGGAAATCGATTTGGGCAAATGAGGCAAATAAATGGCATGGAATTGGTCCGAGGCATAGTGTTTAGGTCACCTTCATCATTCGGCATCAACTTCACTTCACCTAGGGTCCACACTTCCTTAATTTATTCAATTTGAGGGCGTTTTGATGTATTTTGGGGGAGACATCCTAGTGATTTTTATCACTCTTTAATATTATTTTCCACCACACCTTGTTGTTGTGCCATGGGGACATGCTAGTGAAGGATGTTATAACCTCCTAGCCCCACCATGTGCTACTTTATGGTTATTTGTCATTTTTATGTGCTGCGCCCCCTCATTGGGCAATTCTAGTGGTTCGCCCCCTTCCATTATTGAGTTGATTCGTGTATGATGTATTTGGCTAATCTTAGTGGACGGATGTACCCTTGGTGATCTTATTATGGTTTTGACTTGATGTACCCTTTATGTGTAGTGGACGAGGCCCTTGTGGTGTCACCGATTAGCTACCTCATCTCTACCGTCCTGGATAGGATACATTTAGTGGGTAGCTACACTTTGTGTGATAACATATTTTGTCGCAATTGCTGAGGAGGTAGAGGCTTACCTCTGGTGTTTGCGAGTAGTACTGTATTCTTATCTTCCGAATCATATCGCATCTGGATTAAGTTAAGTGAATGATCCCTTTTGCCTAATTCTACATTCACTTGTCTCTTTCTCGCATCATACTTCCCAAACGACATATCTTTCGGTGAATTCATTTAGTATCTCACCTGGCGACTCCACCACATGAATCCACCGAGAAGCGAACCCATCCCACAAACAATAATGAACTCGGACATATTTCTCCGATCCATTGAATAATTAAATAAAACTATAACTAAGCTTAAAGAGCAAAAGGAGGAAAGGAATAGATGGAGATCAAATTCTTGGTATAATTATGGGTATGAGCCTAACTATCATGATCCTTATCATTCCCACCAGTTTCTTCATCCCTGTAGTGAAGTATCCCTAATAAATTATATTGAACCGATTAGTAAGCATCAAACCCAACCAAGACACTCAAATTAAATCCCATTTAGAAAATCCAAAATAGTTAGAACCCAAGCTAAGCTATCTCCTTTTGACTATAGATTTTTCACAAGTTTTCAACCTCTGGTTATAAGTAAAAATTTGTCTCGGTTTATTTGCAAACCCAGATATTTAAATGTTGGAAATAAACATTAATTTTTCAGACTTAAAACACTACTGTAATTTCGAACTTTTACTAACAGAAAATAAATAATATGCACGCCAATCAACACACAGTGCTCAGAAATTTTTGGCCAATGGCCCTGGAAAAGCCCACAAGGGGAAAACCAGTCAGAGAGAGAGTTTTTATTATTTCTTCAGGAAAAAATCAACTTATCTCAACCCAGTAAAATGACTCAACAGGCTACCTCGATTTCTGTGCACTTTTGTCTCGAAAAACATGCCTAGAAATCACTGCATTGTCTACCCTCGATTTCTGTGCATGAACAGTAAAAAACTATCCTCGGTTTTTGTGCCAAACAGACCCAAAAACCGTACTATACAGATTGACTTTAATGTAGTCGTACACCTCAAAAATTGTGCCAAAAATTAATGCCCGCTGCCTCAGGAAATGTGTTGTCCTTTTCCTCAAAAATTGTGCCTGAGATTGCCCTTGAAAACGGTGCCCAAAGGCGTACTGTACAGAACCGTACTCCTCGATTTATGTGCCAGCATTAAATGCAAGCCGTACTTTCCTTCTCAGTTTTTGTGCTAGCCATAAATGTAGGCCGTACACTTCCTTAGGATCTGTGCAACAATAAATGCTCATGGGTTTTCGTGCCCATTGTAAAATTCTCTGTCGGGTGCCTCGAAAATCGTGCCCTCTCTCTTCTTCTCTCTCAACTCACTCTCATCTCAAGAATGAAGCAAAATGCCTTTCCCTTACCTTTTTGAGTGAACCCTAGGGTTCATCTAATCTAATGGCGGACATTACATTAGATCAACAGATGAAATTAGTTGCTCGTATTTAATTCTCAAAATATTAATTTCACTCACCCACTTAAATTTATTAAAAAGTGACTTTACACTCTAAAGTCAAATTAAATGCCCACTTAAGTCATTTAATGCAAGGGTTACTTTATTTCTCCTCTCTAAGTGACTAAGGCTAAAGTCACCTAGGGGAACACTTTCCTAGGTACAAAATTAACACTCCCTCTTACCGAGGAAGGTGTTCTGCACCACTCCCAACTTGTCCCTGAAGAAGACACACTTGCCCCTCCCCAAAGATTTCGTCAAAATGTATTCTACCTGCTCATCAGTGGAAATGTACTGTAAAGATACTGCACCTCTCTGAACATAGTCTCGAATGAAATGATACCTGATCTAAATGTGTGCTTTGATCGGTCATGAAATACTGGATTCTCAGAGAGCTGGATGCAACTCTGATTGTCACAGTAGATTACCATAGGCCTCAGCTCCTGACCAAAGAAATTCACCAGCAACTTGCGCAGCCACAAAGCCTCTCAGCTGGCTTGACTAACTGCCATATACTCAGCCTCAGCAGAACTCAAAGCAACAGATTTTTGCTTCTGACTGAACCACGACACTGCTGCCGAGCCCAAACTGAAACATCATCTAGAAGTGCTCTTCCGGTCTGCCACACTACCTGCCCAATCCGAGTCTGTAAAACCAACCAATCTGATCCCATCTAACCTCCTGTAGTCTAGACCAAAATCCATTGTCCCTGCTAGATAACGCAACACATGTTTTGCAACTACCCAATGCACACTCCTAGGCTCAACCATGAACTGGCTAAGAGTGTTCACTACAAAACACAAATCTGGTCGAGTGTTGACCAGATACATCAATGAACCAATGAGCTGACGATATAAAGTAGGATCCACCAACTCTCCCTCAGAAGCATGAAGCTTCTTCCAGTTGGTGATCATAGGTGTCGACATCGGCCTACAATCCTCCATCGTAAATCTCCTCAGAATATCAACCGCATACGTTCCCTGACCCCGGAAAATATGACCAGGCTCCTGCCAAACCTCCAATCCTAGAAAATAGTGCATCAACCCAATATCTGTCATCTCGTAATTTGTTGCAAGATCCTTCTTGCAAGTTGCAATGGGTCTCTCTCCCCCTGTGATAAACAAGTCATCAACATATAGAAGAAGAATAAGCAGATCATCTCCGACCATGATGAAGTAGAGATTCGGATTTGCTTTACTCTTCTAAAACCCCATACTCAGCAAGTAAGAATTGATCCTAGAGTACCAAGCTCTAGGAGCTTGCTTCAGCCCATATAAGGCTTTCTTCAACCTGCAAACATGAGACTCTCTCTCATGAATCTCAAAGCCCTGAGGTTGCTCAACATAAATCTCCTCCTGTATGATCCCATTGAGAAATGCGGTCTTCACATCCATCTGATGGATCTTCCAACCCATTTCCGCTACAATGGAGATCAATGCCCTGATAGAAGTATACCGAGCAACCGGCGCAAAAGTCTCATCATAATCAATACCCTCAACCTATGAAAACCCTTGCAGTACAAACCTGGCCTTGTACTTCTCCACACTCCCATTCGCTGCATGCTTTATCTTGTAAAGCCACCGAGAAGTCACCACTGACTTCCCCTCAGGTCTCGGAACGATCTCCCACACATCGTTCTTCATGATGGAATGGTACTCATCCATCATGGCATCTCGCCAAACACGATGCTGGGAGGCCTCCTCAAAAGTAGAAGGCTCAAAATCACGTGTACTAGCCACCAACAACATGCCCAATCTGTCAGGCATCTTGATGGCCCTCACTTCCTCCCTGGGTGTCCCAAACTCTTGAGCTTCCTTCAAGGTGTCTCGATTCTCGAAGCCACTTGGGTGTCTTCTTCCTTGGAGGTCGCTCTCACACTGGTCGGTCATCATCTAAAGAACTACCAAAGGTGGAGACTCCAGTAACCTGTGAACCAGAAGCTGGTGTACCAACACTTGGTGTACCCTGTGATCCTGATGCTCTGTACAGTGTACTTGTAATCGTAAACCCATCACTTGTCCTTGAAGACCCTGTTGGCTGAACCATTGACCCTGGTGAACTTGTGTCTGCACTGTGTGGTCCTGTAACCCCAGAATCCTGTGATCCTGACTGCTGCGCTGATGGAGCCTATGTAACTACCTGAGGTGTAGGTGCCTACTGCTCTCCTTGCTCTGACTCTCTCGACTTCCTGAAGGCCCACTCCTCCTCAAACTTCACATCCCTTCTCACAACAACTTTCCTCTGAGAGGGAAGGTAAATACAGAAGGCCTTCGAAGTCTCATCATAGCCCACAAAGATACCCTTCTCTGCAGTGGGCTCTGTTACCACCTCAGTTATACTTAGTGGTTTTTTCAAGTGAGGCGGCAAAGTAGAACAAGTACACTTGTTCACTTTTCAAAGTTCAGAAGTCATTTAGGCTTTTTCTGGGAGTCTGTTCGAATTTTTTTTGTAACACATGTTCATATCCCATTGGGGAAATTGTAAAGAATGTCCTAGCATTTAATTTTTTATAAAAGGCTCGTCTTCCCAAACTTAAGAATCAAGCCAACTAGCCCAAAGTGTTTTTTCCCTCGGTTATTATTGGTTGTTGAACAAATGACTAATAATTCCTGAGTTTTTCACTCACACCTCCAAAGCTAGGGTAGTCATCTTGGTGTTTCAGCCTTAGGAAGTTATTAGATCCTTCGTGTCAGTGTTTTTCAACATGCTAGGCATTGATTTTGAGTCGTATGGACATGTGCTAGGTCCCCCTAAAGTTTCGTCAGTTTCTGAGCAAATAAAAAATTTCCACAAAATTAGGCCATTTTTTAATGGTTTAATTATAAATTTTCAAAATGTAATAAAAGTCAGATACGAAGTCCGTTTCTGATGTGGGGACACTCGTTTTCACACCCAGAGTGTCCACTTTACTCCATGGACAACATTCCACATCAGTCAGGAAGCCGAAGCACCTCGTGAGGCATTATTCAGCTAAAGATGCGTCAGAATGACATTTTAATGCTAAATTATGACATTTTAGTACTAAAAGACAAGTTTGAAAAGTCAAAAGAATAAGTCAAAGTTTGAGTGGGGTGACATGGCATGATGTCACCATTAATCATGCGACCCATTTCCATGTGAGAATTTTTAAACTTTGGTTATAATTTAAGAGTGGTGAATGATATGAAATAGAGGGTGACGTCAATACTCCTAAGAGGAAATCGCATGCATAGTGTGGAAGAGTGCGCTAGCACCATGGGTATGAACCCCCTTTGTTTCTTGTCACGAATAAACTTTGGGTATAAATTAAATATATCACCTCATTTGATATGAAGAAACATGGTGACGTCAACTCACCATTTTAAGTGAGCTCACGTGTGAGGGTAATGCGCCAGCAAGGAATTGACCCTACCTTCACTTCTTTTCGTTTGCAAACTTTGGATAAAATCCAAAGTGGATCCATCATTCACCAAGACTTGGATCAAAATGTATGTATTATTGTGATGCCAACCATATTAAAGGAACCGTACAATCGCGTGAGGATTGAAGGATGTCGATTTGGAGTTGGTAAATTAGATTGAGTGTGTTGGCAGTTACCATTCAGTTCAACTCCAAATTAGCTCAATGTGACTCCTCTTCAACTCACTTCAACTGGACTCTCTCTTTAATGTTGGTAGCACCCCCCCGTGTCTCTTTTTTGCTATTTAAGCAGGGCTCCTTTCCTCATTTTGGCATGGTCAGAGGACCGAAGGAATGCTATTGCTTGTATTGTATTGTTTACCATTTGGAATAAAGAAGGCTTTAGAGGCAAGATCTATGGTGTAATGCTTTTCATGTGTGCATGGTGATTGTCAAGTGCTTATGAGGTATAATCTGTATTATTGGTCTTTGTTTTTTTTGGTTAATTGTGGGCCTTAAAGGGGAGCTCCCTCCCGGTGGGGTAAGAGATTATTCTAGTTTGATTTATGCTCTTATTGTTTGCTTGTTTCAAATCTCTTGCAGCTGCATGCATTTTAAGTTCAATTGCATGCTTTCTAATTGTCTTTTTCCAGCAACACCTATGTTTTTAACCATCTGTTTGTGCAAGGATTTCTAAGTTGCAGGTGATCTCACTTGTAGAAGGGGTTGAGCTAGTTTGAATCTTCCTCATCTTCAAGATATTTTTGAGGACATAGTCCCTCGGTGTTCCACCAAAGCACTTCTTCATCTTCAAGATATTTTTGAGAACATAGTCCCTCGGTGTTCCACCAAAGCAGACTCATGGCTCAACATTCCCAGGCTTCCAACACTCCTTCTATCTCTCTTTCCTTCATTTGTTAAAGAAAAATTAAATCTTTCTCAGTTACGGTTACTCACATGCTTAAGTAGTTTAGTTTCTCTTTCAAGCAGTATCTAAAGGCTGATCTATTTAAACATGTATCTAGATCTAGAAACATAAAGTAATATTTTCAAAGTAGATGAAAAACATAAATTAAGGATGAATAAGTTGATGAGTTTTGGAAGATGAATTTTGATGGTGCATACTCTAGAGCTGAGAAAGGGGATGGGGTTGTGATAACTTCACCTAGGGGTAGGATTTTCAACTTTGCTTTCAGGTTAGTGTTTGAGGCTACCAACAACGTAGCAGAATATGAAGCACTTCTATTGGGTATTGAAATAGCCAAGTACATGGGTATAAAATTGCTAAGCATCAAGGGTGACTCAGATTTAGTTGTCCAACAAATCAGGGGCCAATTTGCATGTAAGTGTCAAAGACTAAAGAACTATAGAAATGCAGTTTGGGACACCATGGAATTCTTTGATGCCTTAAACATAGAAGCAATCCCTAGAGATCAGAATAGTGCAGTCGACAAGTTAGTAGTTTCAGCATCAACACTTCAACCATTGGAAGAAATGTTAGGAGGTGATTGTCCACTCGAGATAAACTTTAGACCATCTGTGCCTAATAATGTTGAACATTGGCAGGTATTTAAGGATGATGAACAAATCTTAAAGTTTATTAACAGTATAGATGAGTTCTCAAATTTCAAAGCTAATGAACAGGAGCAAGGTAAAGAGTATCAGGGAGAAGGTGATCAATTTCATAATGCGGTATCACAGGGCCTTGTTGGACTTGAGCAAATCTTTGACAAACATGATAGAAGGAAGAACAACACTGACCAGATGAAACCGGGAGACTACATTGAAGTAAACCTTGGATCATAAAACGAACCTAAAATGATAAAAATAGGAAAAGGAACATCAAAAAAGGAAAGGAATGACTTAATCAATCTTGTGAAAGAATATAGGGATGTGTTTGCTTTTACTTATGATGAATTAAAAGCATATCAAGAGGATGTCTTCCAGCATACCATCCCTCTCAAGCCTGAATGTCAAAAGGACAAACCTTTTCGTCAAAAACTTAGGCAAATAAATCCTAAGTTGGCCCCTATTGTGAAGGAGTTAGAGAAAATGTTAGTAGCAGGAATCATAGCTCCTACTAGACATTTACCGTGGTGTTCCAACTTAGTTGTGGTTAGAAAGAAGAATAGGAGTTCGAGGATATGCATAGACTTCAGAAACCTAAACATTGCTTGTCAGAAAGACAACTATCCTCTTCCCAACATGGAGACCCTCCTTCAGCGAGTCACTGGATCTAGTATGATGTCCATGCTTGATGGATTTTCAGGATGCAACCAGGTTGTTGTCCAGGAAGAAGACAGACACAAAACCACATTCACAACCCCTTGGGGTACTTTTGAGTACTTGAGGATGCATTTTGTCCTTCTTAATGCTGGGGCTACTTTCCAAAGGGCCATGGACTATGCCTTCAAGGAGTTAATTGGTAAAATCATAGAAATTTATCAAGATGACTTAACTGTATTTTCAAAAGAAAGATCCATCCATGTCAGTCACCTCAAGCAGGTCTTTGAACGATGTAAGAAATATGGTATTTCCTTAAACCCGGCCAAGTCTGTCCCTGGCATCGATGAAGGCAAGCTTCTTGGTCACATCATCTCCAAGGATGGGGTCAAGGTTGACCCTAAAAGAATCGAAGTCATTAAAAAGATCCCCTTTCCTAAAAATGTCAAAGCTCTTCAATCTTTCAATGGGCACATCAATTTTATTAGAATATTTATCCCGAACTTAGCCGAGTACATGAAACCTTTACAAAAGTTGTTGAAAAAGGATGCTAAGTTTGAGTGGACTAATGAGGGTAGGGAAGCCTTCAAATGCATCAAAAAAGCCATCACCAAATCTCCTGTCTTAGTCAGCCCGGACAACTCCAAAGATTTCATGATCTTCTCCTTTGCTTCTGAGGACACCATTGGCGGTGCTTTGCTCCAAAAGAACTTCTAAGGGTTCGAGCAACCTATTGCTTTCATCAGCAGAGCCTTACAGAATTCAGAGTTGAAGTATACTATTATGGAAAAGCAAGCCTATGCCTTAGTCAATTCTCTAAAACATTTCAGAACATACATTGGCTATTCAAAGGTCATAGGGTATGTCCCCCATGCTACAGTAAAAGACATCTTGTCCCAACAAGATTGCTTAGGAATAAGGGGCACATGGGTATCTAAAATTCAGGAGTATGACTTAGAGACTAAACCAACTAAGTTAGTCAAAGGCCAAGGCTTGGCCAAGATCTTGACTCAGACTAATGAGA
Source organism: Pseudotsuga menziesii (assembly GCA_001517045.1). Classification (NCBI taxonomy): domain Eukaryota; kingdom Viridiplantae; phylum Streptophyta; class Pinopsida; order Pinales; family Pinaceae; genus Pseudotsuga; species Pseudotsuga menziesii. Next base: position 520,127 of record LPNX010244276.1, read on the forward strand.
AAGCAATAGACATGATTTGTGAAAACACCAAAGCTGAGCCAACCATGACTCCTGCATTACAAAATCTTGATAACCATTGGTATTCAAACATCATATATTTCCTTCTCCATCTCACCTGCCCGAATCACCTCAAAGGTCACAAACGTCGAGCATTAAGATTGAAAACTGCTAGGTAATACCTTACTCAGGAAGGTTTGGGTTGGAGGAACCCAGATGGAATCATACTTAGATGCATAAATGAGCAAGATTCCGGGAAGATCTTAACTGAGTTTCACTCAGGATTTTTGTGGAGGCCACTGCCCACAAAATCCTTCGAGCTAGTTACTATTGGCCAACCATCTTTGCAGATGTGCATAAACATGTTAAGTGTTGCCAAGAGTGTCAACTCTTCACGGGGAAGCATAAGTTGGCTGCCCTTCCCCTCACACCTGTAGTAGTCCTTGCTCCTTTTCAGCAATGGGGGCTTGATTTCATAGGAAAATTCAAAGACAATTCCAACAATGGGTTTTGTTGGATTATCATTGCTACGGACTACTTCACCAAGTAGGTAGAGGCCATACCCACCAAGACAACCACTGAGAAGGTTGTTATGGAGTTCATAGAGGACAAGATAATCACCAGATTTGGAATCCCTCTTAAGATAACAACTGATAATGCCAAAGCCTTCAGCTCCATTGAGATGACATCTTTTTGTCTTAAGTATGGCATTACTCTATCCCATTCATCAGATTATTGCCAACAAGGAAATGGACTTGCTGAGTCTGTTAACAAAATCTTAATGAACATCCTTAAGAAAATTGTGGGCAATAACAAGTGGGCATGGGATAGCAAGATCAAGTATGCTCTTTGGGCCGACAGAATCACGAAGATGAATTCCACTGGAAAGTCTCCTTTCGAGCTTGTATATGGTCTCACAACTACCTTACAAGTCAGCATGCAGATTCCTATCTTTAGAATGATCAGTGAATATGGCACCGAAGGGGAAGAGATGGAACAGAGGATCAACCAGATTATTGAGTTGGATGAGAGCAGAAGGGCAGCCTTAGATCAAGCTTTAAGGAATCAGGAGAGTATGAAGGGTACCTTTGACAAGTCAGCAAAGCCAAGACCTTTCAAGGTTGGGGACACAGTCCTTTTATGGGACAAAAGGAGAGAAAAGTCGAGCAAGCATGGAAAGTTTGACAGCCTCTGGAGAGGTCCCTTTATTATATGTGACCTTTCCGAAACAAACTCTTTCATACTCAACACCATGGAAGGAGAAAGGTTACCTCTACCTATGAATGGATAGCATCTGAAGCTAATCTACGGCAACAACCTATAAAAAATGACCATGAAGTCGTTTCAGGGCTTTTCTAAACCCTCTCTTGTTGTATCTTTATGTACTTTTAATTTTTGTACCATATATACTTGTAAATTAAATTGTATTATATTTCATGTATAATACACTTTGTACTTTATGCTTTATATCTTATGTTAGAAAAAATGCAAAACTATTTTTATGTTGGTATATTCTTGGAATTTTATCATGAACATGTGGCCTTACACACTTTTGTTTCCATGTAGGAAGCAGATATTCTAGGGTTCTCGAACACTCTTTTTTGAGTGATCAAACGAGTGCCCGTCCCACAGTTGGAGCCAGATGTTACCAACTATTTTGTACAATAGTTGAACTTCCTATTGAGCCGCCAGTTATCAAGCATGATGAATGCTCATCTCCAGAGTTCAGAAGTTTAGTGTGCTCCAGAGTTAGCCAGTTTTTGGCTAAACTTTTTATTTTTTGTAAATACATGTTCATACCTCCCTCGTGGAAATTGTAAAAAATGTCCTAGCATTTATTTTTTTATAAAAGGCTCGGCTTCCCGGACTTAAGCATCAATCCGACTAGCCCAAAGTGTTTTTTCCCTTGGTTATTACTGGTTGTTGAACAAACGACTAATAATTTCTGAGCTTTTCACTCACACTTCCAAAGCTGGGGTAGTTGTCTTGGTCTTTCGGCCTTAGGAGGTTATTAGAGACTTCGTGTTGGTGTTTTTCAACATGCTAGGCATTTCGATTGAGTCGTATGAACATGTACTAGGTCCCCCTAGAGTTTCGTTGGATTTCGAGATTTTTTATTTTATTTTTATAAATGGTTTAAATGGAAAAATTCAAAATGTAAAAAAAAATTAATCTAGAGTTCGTTTTTGGCGTGGTTGGGCTCATTTTCAAGCCAATAACAACATCTTTACTCCATGGGCCACTTTCACTATGTTTCGGCCAGTTGAAGCATCCCGAAAGGCATCATTCAACTAACTGAGCACCAAAGTAGCATTGTAATGCTAAATTTGGAAAAAATGCACTAAAGTCCAAATTTAGAAAAGTCAAATTTCAAAGTCAAAGTTAATTTTTTCTTAGTGGGGATGACTTGGCATGGGTCCCCATTGAGTTACGACCCTCTTCCACATGATATTAGTTAAAATTTGATTTAAAATTTAAGTTTGGGTTAAGAGATAAAAGAAGTGTGACGTGAAGATGAAGCTCACGCTAAGCTAATGTGAGGGTTGCGCTGATGTGTAGTGGGCCCCTCTCCACGTCTCATTCCAACTTTGCAATGTATTAAACCGTGGTATATTATCCCATGCATGCGAATACGGAAGAGGTGAAGGGTGACGTCAAGGTAGAGATTACGAATTGTCATGAAGTGGACCCCTCTCCACATGAAGGATTAAAACCATGACATAATTTCCATGCATGTGAATTAATGTTTGAGGATTGACGTCACACTAGTGGAGCTCACGTCAAGTTAGAAGGCCTATCATTATGTCAACCGTTCGCATCCATCATTCACCAAGCTGCCGTACATTCGCGTGAGGAGAGGATTCATGCATGTGGAGTTTGGTAGGGTTGTGGGTGAGGTGGCCCTTGGGGATTGAGTTGTTAGGAGAGGTGGCATCTACCTCTCCAGTTCTACTTTTAATTAGCTCAGTTCAGCTCAATGAGACTCGGTTCAAGCTCACTTAACTTCGATTTGATCTTCAATTCATAAATTCCCCCCATAGGGCTTGGTTTTTGTATAAATACGAGGCCTTCTTCCTCATTCATGGAAGGAAGCAAGGGACCTCTGCTCATGTAACTTGTAATTGCTTATATTTTTATGAATAAAGTTGAGACTTTGGAGGTCATACTGATGGTGTAACAACTCTCATTGTTGTGAATGTTTGATTAAATAACCGATGTGATATCTGCTTTGTTCTTTTCCCTTTTATGCAAGTATTGATTATCTAGCTACGAAGATTATATGCTAATCCATAGAATAGACATTTGAAGGTTCAATTTGTTTATTTATGAATAGTTATCTAAGATCTAAGAGTTGCATGTTGTAGTTGGTTATACGTCTACACTTTTGATTTTATTTAACCTACCATACTAGATTTTATCACTTGTTTGAAGGGTTCTTTAGTTGTGCAGATCACCAAGTGTGGAGTAAGATTGGAGCTAGGCTGCATCTTTTCTTCTTCACCACATATTTTGGATTTAATGTTTCTTGTTTTTTCAGGCGTCCTCCTCCTTGATCTTGTTCAAGCTTGGGCTTGAGTTCCTTCTCTTTCCTTCTTAAAAACTACAATCTTTTTCTTTCCAGTTACTTTCATTACACAAGTAAATTGTATGCAAAAGTTCATAATTTTATTTACTTGTTTAAATTAGATCTAAAAAGTGCTTTATTTCATGATCAGAAGCTTAGATCTAGTTTCCCTTTCTCGTACTTAATGTGATAAAATCTTCCTATTTTTCGGCAAGTACTAGGGTGTATTTTTTTATGTAATTTTAAGCACTAACCCACTGATTTTGCACTGTTAGCTTGCTGGTTTTTAGCGGTTCTACGAAAAAAAGAAGGATACGTTGTTGAAATTTGGAGTTTTAGGCTTGTCGATGCATCCAAATTCAATCCTACCTCCCCCCTCCTTCATTCCCCTGCTTTCCCAGGCGGTTTTAGGGTCCTTTTGACCTCTTTTTCAAGGATCAAAAGTCACCCTTTCTTTTTTAAGCATTGTAACATGTTTAATAAAAAGCAAGTGGGACAAAGGCCCCCACACCCCCCTTCCCCCAGTTGGGGGAAGCATGTATCGCCTCTTTTGCTTTCTTTTTTTTTGTTTTGTTTTAATTTCACATGCATAATAATTGTTTAGAATAGTTTAGTTTGTTTTTTCTTTCATAAAAACAAAAGAAAAACTTTGTTTAGTTTAGTTTTACTTTCGCATTCTTTGCTTTATATAAATTGTGTTAAAGTAATAAAAGGAATCCAAAATCTCTTGAATCTCACCGAAAGGTGGATCAAGAGTGCTCTCTATCGAAGAGTTGACTGCTTTATTTATTTCCTTTTGGCATCTGTTTCTTGTTTTCAACAAATCTCTTGAATCACGCCATAAGGCAGATCAAGAGTGCTCTCTGTCGGAAAGTTGTGATTGTTAATAAAATCCTCAACTCACACATCCCCTAAAATCGGAATTTACCATTTTACAGTGTGTATTCTCTACCCGTTCGGGATACCCAGAAGCATTGTAGCTATTTAATTCCAAATTCACACTAAATAAAATTTACCACCCCGCATTTAGTGCAATATTCTGAGTGGCCAATCTCTTAGTGGGTATGCTGGGTAGCTCTCCTTGTTTCACAGTAGTTGGAAAGTTATCGAACGCCTGACTGCAAACCGGATTGTCCAACATGTGCTTGGACGGAGCCACTTAGAGTATTTTCGGTTATATTTCCAAGTGGAAATCCCCCTCGCCTAATTAACAAGATCATTCATAAAACGTACATTAAAAGTTGACCAAGTACATTTGCAAAATGATCTCACAAACATCCGAGAGATTTTCAGCATCCTAACTCCATTTTTAGGCACTGGTCCGTTTATACTTGCATCATCTGCTTTGGACCATTTGTCCATTTGTTTAAGTTATTTTATGCATGGATGCCTTAATATCTGTCTCATTATTTATATAGTATTTTGCAAATAGCAACGTGGATTGCGTAATTGGTCTTCTTTATGTATATCAAAACTCCTAAAATAACACTAATTCTCACCATTAATCTAAGAAGACTTTAAAACAAAAGGACTTAGACAACCTTTTAGGGACTACCCCCGTTGGCTTTGTTAAGAGTTAGCCTAAACGAAGGAGTTGGGATCAGGTGACAACACCTGGCTCTTTGCTTGCCCCCAAGGCCACACCTTTCCCGCTTAAGGAAACAACAGTCCAAAAGATTTATGCTGACGGTGTGCATTGGGCGGACAACAGGAAGCATTTGGGTAAGGGCGCTATTTGCGATTGAGCTCCATATCGCACTCTCAAATCACCATTGTTCAGGGAGTATCTTTATTGTGTCTTACAACCATCTTGATGTTGTTTCATTCATCTTCCTTCGTCATTTTATCCATTCTTCGGTAAATCAATTCTCATAGTAGATCTCTTTTGCAGGAGGAGGGAGTGCTTGGCATCTAGGAGAAGGTAGCGATTTTACTTGGAGAGGCATAGAAAACGCTCGTAATTGATCGGAAAAGCAAGATCATCACCATACAAGGTTAGTAGCAAGTATTTCCAGGTACGTCTGCATATATTTTATTTTTTTGGGCTTTCATCTGATTGTCACAACCAAACCCTCTTTTCTTAAAACCCTGGTTTCGTAGATCTGATAGATCCGATGAATTTTTTATGACAGCCATCAAAACCCACTTGGAGATTAATGAATAAACCCTGGATCTCAAGTTTCATAAAAATCAGACTCCATTTGCCATGGGATCTAGCACTAGTCACTCTAGGTGGGGGCACCCCTCTTGGGTGGGTGGCCTTTTCTTCAGATCTGTCAGATGGGTATGCTTGGACCCACCTAAAAATCATAGATTCAACCCTCAAGCACCCCAATCTAGTCATCCCATGCCCTGATCTACTTTTTTGGGTCCACTTTATCCACTTATGCAAAAACCCTAGGTGGGTCCCTTTAGGGTTTCATTTCATTTGGCTAGATCTCCCTAGATCTACTTCCTTAACTCATTTGTGGTACAATCTCATCCAAGTTGGGTTATTTCCTATCTTTACTAAGTCTCTCCAACTTGGCCCGAATCTCCATACCACTCCAATTTGATAGATTTAGTCTTACCCACTCATTATATCTCCTTTCTTATACATTGTGAAACCCTAGGAGTGTCTTGAGTAGGTTCGTTAGCCTCTCAGGCTAGTAGGGTCTCCCCCTTGGCCATTCTTTGGATTGATCTAAAGTGACAAGAGCCCGTCCGGTGTGACAACTACCCCTTATCCGTAGTGGACGAGGGCCTTGCGGTGTCACCGGTTAGCTACCTCACCTCTACCATCCTGGACGGGATACCTTTAATAGGTAGCTACACTTTGTGTGATAACAATCCCCATCAATAAGTTTGGCTCAAAGGAAAAGAGAAAATCTACACGTTGCATCATGGTAGCCCAACTACAATATATCTATGATAACATCTCGCTCTAATTGGGACAAGTGCTCTAAGCGAGAGAGCGCTTGAGAACCTCATAAATATATGATCCGCAGCACCATCTAAGCAACAAATATCCAACACTTTTAATTCCTGCTTCCTCTTCGGGTGTACCTGTTCCTGCGCACATGGAAGCAAGAAATACCAGAGCAGCATGTATGGAAAAATATATGCATAAATAAACTCATAAAAGAAATGTTGGGAAAAAATGCTGAAAATAAAATCTAATCTAAGAACTGGTTAAACAGTTGCAACTAACTAAACATGCAGGGGCCAGACTCAATGGATGAAAGACTCAAAAGACTTAGGACACATGCAACACTAGAAAAAAAAAAAACTAAAAAAAACTCAAACTACTGCTCAATAAGAGCTTATTCGGTTCTACCTACCCTACTCTAACCAATCAGAAGTGCTAAGTAAAATCATAGATCCAATGTAACCACCTGTTGAACGAATTGATTGGTCTTTCTTTGTAGTTAATGAGATAGCAAGTCAAAGATGGTTTGGAAAAAATGTGAAAGAAAATCAAATCCATTCTAATTTGTTGCTTGATATTCAAAGAAAGATGTGGACAATGTGGAATAAAATCATGCCAAGGCTGGAATTGGTTTTTACAAACTTCATCCATCAAGATGGCAATGGGATCATAAAAATAATGTGAGTTTGACCTTCATGGAAGATGACAATAGGATTCATGATTCAACCCCTCTAGGAAATTCTTTGCTTTCTCCTCTACCCAACTAGGACATTCAATTCTATTCACTCCAGAAAAAATGGAGGAACCAGACGAGGACAAGTTGTAATGTAATGGAAATGAGATCAATATTAGTCCCACTTTTTGTTCAAAAGTAGAGAAAAGATGAAATTGATCTTTGTACACCTTCTCCAACCACCCGTAAGAAATATTTATAAATCGAAAAATATTATTCATCAAAGATGATTGAGAAGGGAAATGAAGCGTTTTTTCTCCAATTATGCGACAATGCTCAGACTCCTGACTAAAAAGCTTGAAAATAACAGCTTGATTGGAACACAAAGCCATAGAGGAAGACTCGGAAAGTTGGGACAAGAGGGTGGATTGAAAAGACTGAAAAACATAAATTTTCCCCTAGATAGCTAGGAATGATTAACCTTCGAATTTGATAAGAGGGAAAGGTTTTCACATCAATGATGCTTTTGATTCTATGACTAATCTTAGCATTACTACTTAAACCCAAGCATTGAATCAGAACATCCTAATTAAGGATCAGATGATGGATATCATATAACTAAGAAAATTGCTCTTGATCAGGTTTGCTCACAACCATATCATCATCATTTGATTGTTCATTGAAGGAAGTTGGACAATCTTCAAAATATTCTTCTTCTGCAAGGATATGATCAAAATGTAAATTAAAATCCATATGGCTTGAACATTGACTCAAATTATTGTCAACCAAGAAATGACAATGGATTTGTTCTCTAGAGAGGTCTCTAGTCGATTCACTAATGATAGAATCAACTATGGATGTTTCTTTCCAATGATCATTTTGTTCTCCCTCGCTATCTGTTCCTTCTTCAGGTAATGATGACAAGATTCGAATAAGCTCCCCTTCTATATCAATATCGAGGTCATAATCCTGAAGGGTTGAGATTTGTTCATTATCATCATTCTCTCAAGTTGAACGGTCATTCAAAGGCACACTCAATGTTGGATTAGGGGAGGAGAAATCAATTTGATAAGGACAATCATCAATTATTTCATCATCGACACAATTATTTCCTGATTATTCCTCTATGGACTCGTCAATGTTCCTACCCCATTTTTCTTTTAGTAAATGAGTAAACATGCCATACCCAGTGATGGATCTGGGTTCCAAATGGTCAAACCATAGCTTGGCATTCATTTCTAAAGAAGCACCAAGGGCATGCATAAAAAAATCTTCATCTTCAACACCCCTGGATTCCATATACCACCAAAAGACATACAAAATCCTTCAATAGATACATAATCGCTTCTCGAGAAACGAGGCAACTTTTTAATGTAATCATTTGGCATAGATGAGGTGCCCCATCTATTTCAGAGAAGTTAAAAGGAGAAGGTTTGACCTTTTTCCTAACACGGCTCTGGTTAATTGAGATGGGTGTCTAACTGAATCTCGAGAATCATTCACCCAAGGCTTTGGCTCGGTTTGATGCTTACTCATTGGCTCACTCGAGGTGGTTGGGAATTCTTTATTGCATGGGTGAGCATCATAAGGATTGTGATAATTAGATTCATACCCATAATCATGCTCAAAATCATCCTCATACCGAGAACTTAATATCCATCTATTCCTTTCGTCATCTTGCCTTTCAAGCTCACTTAAAGCTTCACCAAATTCTTGCAAAGTTTTGTAATATCCCAAATCCCGATATTTTCTATTTCTAAGCAAATATGCTGATATAACTGGGCATGCAAACTGCCATGCAAAAATCCCTATTTTATAGCAAAAATTAGGGTTAGGGTTTGTGAGATAGAATGAACACTTACCACTGATAAGCCAGTTAGACTGCTCCCGAGAGAGTATGCAAGCACCAAGAACTGAATCGGAGATGGACAGATATCTTCCGCTTCCGGTGAAACCCCAGCAGCAAGAACCCAAGTCAGAAAAGGGTGACGTTTTCAGTGAAGGAGGTGTCCGATGACGCTGCCGATTTGCTGGACTGATAGCCTTCCCGTGTTAGAGAGGATGCCTGGTACATGCGGAGTTTCTGAGGTCTCTAGGCAGGATAGCGACTTGCTCCAGAGAGGCAGCTGCTCACGCCCCTTTGATCCCGAAATAGCTGGTAACTGCTCCGGATGAGCACGGACGGATCTGATAATCACTGGGTACCGGAGTATGATGCTGATGATGAGAATGGTGCTTGAGTTTCGGAGTAAAGCTAAGATCTAAAGGCCCGACAACTGATTAGGGCTTTCTGGCTGAAAACCCCCCTTACGGCTGCACACGTGTCCCTACAACGATCTATACCATATACTGGATAACTTATGAATGAATGTAAGAGCAAATGGTGAACCTGTATGGCTTACCCTGAATGAGACTAGGACAGATGTTTCACTGCCGAAATCCCGTTAGCTGAAGACTCCGTCTCCAACCCCAACTGCTGTGCGGCACGTTGTGCTGCTATCCAAGAGCTCCCAAAATAATAATCATCAAAAGTGAAGTCTCCTTTCGCTTTATCCTCTTTTTATAACTTTCAACTGCGAAAACCCTAATCTTTGACCTAATTATGTCACTTTATCTTCTAAGTTGCAGTTGACTTGCATGCATGCGGATGGAGACTTAAAGAGTGCATGCATCATTAAATAATGCTTGGATGGCATGCACGAAGGTGGCCTTTGGCCCCGGTGGCCCTTCTTGACCTAATGACGATGCCCTAGATCTTCTATGGATGGCATCAGTCCTTAGCTGATTCCCTAGCTGTCAGTAACCGCTCGAACCCACAGGAATCACATAGGTTAGTGGTTTTGGGCCTTAAGGCCTAATCGAAAGAGGACATTACAGGTTTGTGAAAATTTGTGGATAAATACGTCTGAATTCATTATGATTTACAGAATGGGTTCGCTTTCTAGCAAAGTCATGTTGTGGAGTTTGTATGGATGGGTTGGGACTCCAGTGGAGTCGTGATGTGGAGTCGCATGGTGAACAAATTGTTGTGTTCACCAGAAAAGATAATGTTGTAGGAGAGGTGAGTGAAAATATTGTAGTGATTGTGAAAATTTAACAAATAAAATGCAATCATTGGATTTAAACCGGATGTGATATGATTGATAAGAAAATAAGAGCATTCATAGACACAGAGCCTACGGGTTTTGCTGTGGAATGGAGTAAGAGACATCTAATTCTAAGTGTCCCCTAGGATCTCTTCACTACAGTTTCTTGTCTACTCAACGCAAGGGTCCTAGAAAAGATCCTCATGGAGCTTGATCTTTAGCTTGGATCTGAGTGGTAGACATGATTGTTAAAGTTGAATGGACACTTTTCAGATCAGCTCATCCAGCTGTGAGACACCACCATTCCCTATTCTTCAGTCTATCATGCATATGTCACTTTGGTTGTGTGTACTTGTCATTATTCGGATAAATCACAAGGTCAAAGTCAGTCAAAAGTCATTACCCTTTGCCTCAGCTTTGTTGTCCATCCTCACCCAACAGTAGCACATTGTTTACCCTTTGTAAGTATGGCAATGAACAAGCACACTTCCAGAAAAGTTTCAATATTCTTCAAAAGCACAGGTATATCTTACTATTATTATTATTTGTCACCATGAATATGAATAACCGATTTAAGCTTGGTTTTGATATACATTATTGGAGCATTTCTTACCTTGGATGCCTATAGGATCATATTGATGCAGTATCTCACCTTGATTTTGGGTAATTTGACCTAGTCAACCCAGTTGACCAAGTCAAGCACGATTCCCAAGGTAGTGACTAAAAAAACAACATGATCTATATTTGTTCCAGACATGCCTAGAACCAATACTGTGGTTTCAATTTTGAGAGTTTGGCCCCGGTTCTCCCAATAAACGATTATTATAACTTAATTATTGGCCAAATGATCAATTTTATTATAGATGGCAGTATGTTGGGTTCTCCTAGAGCAGTGCAGTGTTCCAGGGGGTATGAGTAGTCACTTATACCATTCTTCTATGTCTCCAAATCATCCAGAGTAGTTAGTTTTCCCTAGTTTGCACCCTGGATAGAGTTAGGGTGGATTTATCATTTTCTAGAGGATGTACCAGCAAAAATGAACTAGAGAATTCACTGAAATATTCGATTTGGCCTCTCGAGTCAAAGAAATGGCTTGGAATTTTGGCAGATGATGTGTTTTAGCATCTCGGACAATTCTCCAACAGTTTTTAGTCAGCAGATGTCCGTATTATTTTATTATGGCTCAGTCATTGAGGAAAGCCTCCCAAGGGACGCCCTCTCAACTTGGCTATTGATGTATTTCACGGTTATATCATGTATTATGAAGTTGTAAAGGGGCCTAGGGTGAATTAAGCCCCTAGTGACCCCCTCCTATGTATTATCATGCCACACTTTATGTTATATTGTGACTTTCACCTAGGATACGCATCCTTGAGCAAAGTGCGCCCCCCTTATTGACTTAGTCACTTGATCCATGTATTGATCTATGTATTGTTCATCTCCGCCGTTGATGATGTTATAATCTCAAACGTCGGATGCAAAAGTAAGTTAGGGTTTACATCTCTCTCAAACTATTTAAGAGAGGTGACCCCCCCATTTTAAAGCATGAGCTCTAGCACCGGAATTTGAAAAAAGAGATTTTTGTATGGGATTACTCTTCTGTGTATCTTGTGAATGATTTGATGATCTGATGATTGGCATTGCTACTTTTCTACACTGAGTTTTATTTGGGATCCATCTTGCATATTTTCCTTTTCCCACTTCATCTGCAAAAAAGCAAGCGCGCTAGGAGAGAGAGGGCGTTTTTGTGGGGGAACTCACCATCGTCCCGACTCTTGGGTGTCCGGATCAAAGAGTATTTCTTTCTTGATGATTTTTTACTTCCTGTCTTTTCCTTATTTTGCAGATCTCGTTCGTTTTCCTTATCATTTGATTTTCTTTGATTTGGCAAGTTGAAGGAGGCGCTAGGGTGATTGGTTGTGGCTCAACAACATCAAGATCTCCGATAAAGCTCATTTGGACGGGAAAGTGGCATTATTCATCATTTATGAGGTCATTTGAAAGATCCAGGTATGTCTCGCAGGTAATTTCTCCTTTCATTTTATGCTTGCATTGCCCATCACTTTCTTAACGGAAAAACCCTCGTTTAGAAGTAGGAAAAATCACCGGACCAATTTGCATCAGGAATTGACAAATTTGGCAATCTCGGTTTTGTTCAACATACCAAAAAAAACCTCTCTCTCAAAAACGTCAAGCTTAGACTCCTTTTCCCACCTCCAGGCATTGGTCTCAGTCTAGGAGAAAACGCCCCTGTTTGGCTTGTTGGTCAATTTCCTCTGTTTTTGTTTCGGTTTCAGTTGGGTATTTTTATTGTCAAATCCTTGTACCCAAATAGGTGTGTTGAAGCCTTAATTTCATTAAATCGACCTCGCCCTGGGTATTTCCTACATTTTTTATTAAATCACCCCAAGGTCTCGTGTCTGATCATTTTACCAAACACACCAACCCCATATCTGTTTTAACTTTGTAAGCCATTGATCTGATTGATTCGAGTAACATTTCCATATTCCTTAAACACCCGTACTCGAATATCCCTTAAATAGTGGCTTATTCCTTAAATCTGGTGTTTCCAGCTCTCACCTTACGTATTCACTCTTTGGGCTTGATCTGGTGATTAGTTGTATATCTGTCCTTCCAGGATAAGATCGGTTCTCCCCCCTTGTCACTTGGACATTCAGTGGCATAAAGCGAAGGAATCCATGACCGACATGACAACCATCCATTTTTTGGGGGTTAGGATTTTCGTAGGTCATAACTTTGGTTTCCTGTCCCCCTTGCCATCCTGTATAGGATTCATCTATTGGGGCAACTACAAGATTTGTGATAACAGGTGCGCTAGCCCTCTTAGGCTAGTAGGGTCTCCCCCTTGATCTATCTCTGGATTGATCTAAAGCGATAAGAGCCCGTCTGGTGTAACAACTACCCTTTACCCGTAGTAGACGAGGCCCTTGCGCTGTCACCGGTTATCTACCTTATCTCTATCATCCCAGATAGGATATCTCAAGCTACACTGTGTGTGATAACAGGGTCCACCTTCCATATAATCGCAACTTTGTTTGGTGTGGCATGAAACTCGTGAAGGTTGATGTCACCATAATTCATAACATCCTTCGCTTACATTTATAACCAAAGGTTTTTAAAAACCTTTACATGGAGAAAGGTCACATGACCATGGGGGACCCATTTTCCATGTCATCCCATACTTTATTCTTTAATTTTTGACTTTTTCAACCTTGTCTTCTGTGCCAATTTGATGCACTTTAGCATTAAAATGCCAAAACGGTGCTCTATTAGCTAAATAATGATCCACAGGGTGTTCTGGCCGTCCGAAACATATGAAAAGAGGCCTCTTCGGTAAAGAGAACGCTCTGAGTGTGAAAACGATCATCCCCACGCCAAAAACGGACTATGAACCCATCTTTTATTACATTTTGAAGTTTTTTAATTTAACCATTAAAAATGGCTTAAAACACGGAAAAAAAAAATATTTTTCTCAGAATCAGACGAAACTCTAGAGGGACCTAGAACATGTCCATACAAATCAATTCAAATGTCTAACATGTTTATAAATGCTGACACAGAGGCTCTAATAACTTCCTAAGGCCTAACCACCAAGACGACTACAGCAACTTTGGAGGTGTGAGTGTAAAACTAAAAAATTATTAGTTGTTTATTCAACAACCAATAATAACCAAGGGAAAAAACATTTTGGGCTAGTTGGCTTGATGCTTAAGCCTTTTATAAAAATTGACCATGCTAGCACATATTTTACAAGTTCCCCAAGGGGGTATGAACATGTGTTACAAATTTTTTTGAACAGACTACTAGAAAAAGCCTGGCAGACTTCTGAACTTTGACCATGAACAAGTGTGCTTGTTCAAACCTTGATGGCTCACTTGAAGTACAACTTAGGTGGTAACATTTGGCTCCAACTGCAGGACGTGTGCTCGATTTTGTCTTAAGGCAAGGAGAGGATATGAGAACACCAGAATATCTGGTTTATATAACCTGTAAAAACATCTCAACTTGACAAGAAAACCTTAGTAGCACAAGTTTTATATAAAAACCAAATGAATCATAAGCTGCATTTATTCAAGAATGTGGAAAACAAAAATTTAACCAAATAAAAGGTTATGTATTCCTAGGTACAGAAAAGAAATGTAGAAAGTAAATGCTCACTTTAAGGAGCTTATTTTCCTACTCTAAACATGACATAAAAATGTTAGGTGTAATAAGAAATCCAATGTAGCCACCTAAGCATTTTATTAATATAAAAAGTTTTTCCTTATCTTTGGTTACCAGCAAAAGCAAGAATATATTATTCAGAAAATGCAAACCTGCGTGATGATCTAGAATAGGTGGGTTGGGTAGGAAATCATGAATAATGTCGTCAAATGTCTTCCCAAACTGGTAGGTGCTCGCGTAGGTTGCTTCTATCCATGACTGGATAGGGTTGATATATAAATTGACATGATGAGGCAATTTGACTACACCATCGTACTGATCACCAAGGCTTATCGAATGATAACTCGTTGTATAAACCCCAAGCTGCTCCAAATCATAAGGAACCTCTACATGTGAAGATGATGGTTGAGACTGATATTCCATTGACCGCATCACATCTGACTCTTCAAGATACTGTTTCTCAATGTCTTCACTATTGGTACCCATATATGGCTCTAACCGATCATGTGAAAATTCTGCATGCTTATTTGCCATACCAATCCTTCCCAAAGTCTCTGAATGAATGCTCTCCTCTGTGGACATGCAATAGATGAGATTTTCAACAAGACTCCCAACAGACTTTGAATCAACACTCCCCTCTCTAGATATATCATAAATGGGATTCTCCATAAAAACCTAATAGTCATCATCAATATCTTTGTCAAACATGGGGGAGTCTTCCTCAAGTACGTCATGCTCCTGGTTATGTCTATCCTCATGTTCACAATAATCATTCTCAGAAGGCCTAGTTTCAAAAATATTACAAGAAGTAAAATTTTCCAAAACCTCATCACTAAGTGGAGAACATAGAGGAGTTTCATCATACATATACCATACAGACTTCAACAAAATTTTCTTTATAAATTTATGTGATGGTTTCTTCTTGAGGTAGATCTAGAGTATAAGTATTATCATCATCACTGACATAAACCTGAGCACACTCCAAATCTTCAATGGCATCATGAGGTGGATTTTCAATAATATCTTCAATCAAGAGATCCTTATGTGCTCCTTCAAAGGGGTCATTATGAATCTCTTCTTTAGCGTCAGGTTGTGTTCTAGGGAGGAAGGCATCATATTCTTTAATAAGTTACTTAATCTTCCCCACTTCTCCTTCATACCAACGCAAAAGGAAACATTCGAAAAAATCAACCATGGAAACGATGGATTTTTCAGGAAGATCATCGAAGCAATTCTCTGCATCCCTTTTCAAGGAAAATGAGAAAATGAACATCAGATCATCCTCATGCACCACATTAAAATCTATTACCAGCTTGAAGAAAGTAGCAATATGATGGATGATTGATTCACCATTATTTCTAAAAAACTATGGGGCAACCCTATATAGCTCAGTATGGTTATAACAATCGTTACGGAACCCACTGATATTTGAGAAATCAATTGAGGGGCATGCATCGAGTAGGAGCATACGAAGCCCTTCTTTACCCATAGTAGGATTCAACTGCTTAGATAGGTTTTGACAATGGGGAACATCTAGTACTGTATCAGGAAAGCTGTCAAATAGTGAGCTTTAAAATTTACTGTGTCACATGAGCTCATCTAAATACAAGTCTCAACAAATTTATGAGATACAAGGGTTTTATCCCTCAATGGAGTCGCCACGTAAGAATAAAAGTATACATGTAAAAACTCTCACAAAAATACTTTTTTGCTTTTCTTTGTAAAAAATAAAACCTGAAAAAAGTCAGTGGAGTCGCCATATGAAATTTAAAGATCTACTTTAAGCATTCATCAAACAAAGAAAAAAAAGTCGTACTTCGAGTATAAAAAGATTTATCCCCGGCAACAGCGCCAGAAAATGTTGTCACCTTTCACACACCTAGGGGTGAACGTGGCAGAAATCTTCAAGCCACTCGGTGTGTCCTTGGGGGAAGTCTCGAGTCAAGGCTGTAACCTTGTTCTTGACTCCTCCGTTTAGGCTAACTCCTAATCGAAGCCAAGGGGAGTAGACCCTATTAGTTTCTAAGGTTGTTAAGGCTTAGTGTGATGATGAAATATATTCTTGGGGATTTAATAAAAACACACTACAATTGGTAAAATCCTTAAAATTTACAGAGGCTCCATTGTGTATGCTTTGCATCGCTGCGGTTCGACCGATCAGTTGGTTGCATCAAAAGCAACATGGGTGACTAGTATAATTAGTCTCACATTCTGAATTAACCTCCCCAAGCAAAAATCCAACGCCTCAATTTGATCCGTTGCAGTGGACAAATTCACAAAGGAAGCGAGAACAACTGGGTAGCAACCTCAAGACACCGTGAGGCTACACTCTTATTGGTGCAGCGTTGGACACGTCTCAGAGACTCCGACCCATTCGACATATTCCTTGCGTGAAGCTACAGCAGATAAGGGTTTTGGACATACTCCTCATACCTTCGAGTATATTTGGAGTTCCCTTCCCCCTTAATTTAATCAACTCATTTGCAATATTAATCTAAAACTGACCAAGAGCACTTGCAACACATTTTCCAAGCAATACAACAACACTATTTTATCTCTGAACTCCATTTTTGGCACTGGTCCTTACAATATACAATCATTTGATTCTGCGTGATTTATCTGTCATGTGTTGATCTATAGGATGTTGTGTGTTAAACATTCTTTGTTGCAATATCTTGTTCAAATGTTTATTTTCACCAAAACTTCTAAGTAACTTAATCATCATCACACTAAGCCGTAATAGCCTTGTTATCACAGATCTTGTAGTTGCCTCGATAGATGAATCCTATACAGGATGGTAGAGGGTACAGGAAACCAAAGCTGTGATCTACGAAAACCCTAACCCCCAAAAGATGGATGGTTGCCACGTCGGTTAGGGATTCCTTCGCTTTATGCCACTGAATGCCCAAGTGAGAATGGGGGAGACTCAATCTTATCCTGAAAGGATAGATCTACATCCAATCACCAGATCAAGCCCAAAAATGTGAATACGTAAGGTGAGAGATGGAAACCCTAGATTTAAGGGATAAGCCACAATTTAAGGAATATTCGAGTACGGGTGTTTAAGGAATGTGGAAATGTTACTCGAATCAATTTAGACCAGAGACTTGAGAAGTTTAAACAGATCTAGGGTTGGTGTGCTTGTTTAGAGAAATAGACCCTGGACCCTGGGGGATTCAATCAGAAAAATGGGAAATGCCCAGAATGAGGTTTATTTAATGAAATTAAGGCTTCAACACACCTAGTTAGATAAAAGGATTGGAAAATAGAAACACCCAACTAAAGACCGAAACCAAAACAAAGGAAATTGACTAGCAAGCCAAACAGGGGCGTTTTCTCCCAATCTGAGACCAGTGCCTAGAGGTGGGAAGAGGAGTCCAACCTTGATGTCTTTTAAGAAGAGGGGGTTTTTTGGTATGCCGCTCAAAACCCAAATCGCCAAATTTGTCAATTCTCAGTGCAAATTGGGGTGGTGATTTTCCTACTACTTAATGAGGGTTTTTTCAATGCAGGAAATGATGGGCAAAGCATGCAGAAAGTAAAAGAGAGAGAAATTACCTCTGAAACATACCTGGTTCTTGTAGATGACATCATAGATGATCAAGAATGCCGAACTTTCTTGTGGATATTTTTTGGATCTCCTTTGCATCTGGTGTTCTTAGATGGTGATTGAAAAGTCTTTTGGTTCCTAGCATTCGGGAAATTTGTGTGAGATCTATATTTTTTCGGGATCATTGTCTTGTCTACAGGAGGGCGACTTCACCTTGCGCGATTTTGCAGGGGATCCTCAACTCCCTTGGATTGACTTCGTCTTGTATCAGGGGGTTTTCATTAGCTTCATTGAGATCTATGATTACATCTTATTACTTTTTTGTAGATCTTGTTTTTCTTTCATGATACGACAAATATGATATTGTTGACGTTTGCTTGTGTAGGCAACAGGGCGCATTGGTCACCTGGAGCAAAACATTGGTCTTAGAACTCACTCAAGTCTTCTCAAATTAATCGAGATAGCAGGGATCATCATCATCAAGGCATCTACAAGGATTTCTAGGTAAGATCTACATGTTAGTCTCTTTCTTCTAGATCTCAATCCATTGTACCTGCTTTTCTTCATTTCACTGAAAAAACCATAATAACAAAAAAACAAAAACCAAACCGCTCGATCTCTGGACAAACGACTGCTGGGTTTTGTAGATCGAGCCTCCCTCTCGCCAATTCACCCCTAACATTGATATGAGAGTGGCTGGTTTGCCTTAGATCTAGAAAACTGTCTGCTCAAACCCTAAGACTCATGAAATTTTGACTTTTTCCGAGATTTGATTTTTTTGGCAAAATTCCTTCTTGGGTTTGTAGATTGGGTCCTCCTCTCTCCAAATCACCTTCAACGCTGAGCTAGATGCTAACAGCTGACCCTAGATCTGAAAAACTATTTTCCAAGACCCTAGCGCTCCTCATCATTTTTTTGACTTTTTCCCAGTTCTGATTTCTCCAGCATTTTCCCAACTTGGGTTTGTAGATCATGTCATCCTCATTCCATTTCTTCTCGAACGCTGAGCTAGTGGTCTCTAGATTGTCCTAGATCTGAGGATCTGCCTTTCCAAACCCTAGCGCTAGCCACCTTGCTATTGGTTTCTCCCATAAACTGACTTCTCAGGCCAAAGTACCTTTCTGGGTCTGTAGATTGAGGCATCTCCCATGTGGGTCTCCCCCAACGCTGGGCAGATAGTGACTCCATTGCCCTAGATCTGACAAGGCACTGATCTCCAACCCTAGCACTAGCCCCTCTTTGGCCTCTTTTCCTTGTAATCTGACTTTTCCTTGGGGACTCGAGCACTTTGATATTGTCATATCTCTCATCGAGTCTAGATAGCCCCAATCCTGTCCTTGCCCTCCCTACATCAGTTGCGTTTCCCAAGGCAGCGAATATCTTCACTTATTGCTAGTACCTCAACCCTAGATTTGGTATTTACTTCATAAGGCACCTATGTCCCACTTTGGATAGAACCTAACACTTCCTAACCCCTAATCCAAAGCCTTGGTTCACCTAGTGACATCATCCATAGATCTAGGGTTTCCATTACCTTACACCTTACGTACCTCAAGTCTACTTGATCTGATTTGGTGTTTAGGTCTGATCTCTCCTATCGGGAGTAGATCTGGGTCTCCCCCTTATTATCACATATATAGTAGCCAGGCTACCATATTCTATTTTTCAGACACAATACATTTTTCAGCCAGATCTCTTACATATGAGATGCTGAGATGAGCAGTTTTGACGGATCATTATTGTATTAGTGGACTATTGTACTCTCCCATGTCGGGACTGAGTCTCGGAACACTCAGATTTGAGGATCGATGTAGCCATTTTGTCATTACAGAGCAGTTATTGATGCCCATTTTTATATCAGCGCTTTCTCATTGGACAGATGATGTGTCAGATGGATTATATTGCATGATTATGACTCAGCTTTTTATATTGTGTTATGGTTATCAGTGCTCTTATACTGATTTTTGTGACATGTATCAACTTCTGATATCATGATCTGGTGGTCATAATTATATGGACTTGGATGTATTTTGTACTATGTATTGATGTCCCTACTTAGACTTGGAAGTTCCTGATCTATACTCATTGGTTTTACCCTCCTTAGGGAGAATAGAGGTAGTAATTCCCACCATTGTTTTGGCTTGCTAGTGTTGGCTTCATCATTCACTATCTCCACCCATCCATTACCTTCCAGTTTAGTTTTCAACCCGACTTATTTCTTGACTTATGGCATGGAGGACCTTTTTCTCCGCTAGAACTTTTGTTGGACAAGCCTCCCTGTCTATATTGTGTCTCGGCTCTGAGTTGGTGACAAAACTTGCCTTTGGTAAGTTGGATTGTATGCCTAAATTATTCTGGTCGGTTGTCCCGATGTTTGGCACTATGCAAAACTCCCCCTAGTCACTTGAGATGTTGTTGGCTAAAATTGAAAGCTCATGTACTACCTGTATTGGAAATATTGAATATGCGCCCATGAAAAATGAAAATGCTAAACTGTGTTTCTTAACATATGTAAAGAGGGCAAGAGCAATGAAATGCTAAAATACTCCTTGAAGAGTATAAGAAAAGGTCCAAAAAAGCAATGGTTAAAAATATGCTATATCCAAATATTGCTGACCTTATAAAAATAAATATGTCCCAGATGAAAGCTGCGATTAGCTGTGATTTTAAGCACTGGGGAAGTCCCAAAGGGTCATATAGGCCAAAAAGGCCGTGGAATAAAATTGATGGTCCTAATGAACCTGGATCAAGCTTGATGTAGTCATTATGCCTAAGTTGAATAAGCACTCTCTAAACAACTCACCCATTTGTGAGGCACTGCCATTCCTTGTGTTGTGTTTGTCCGACATTGGTTATAGTGAGTATTCCCTTTCCATATCCAAAGTGTCATGATGTTAAGTAGGAAGTCATCCTTTGCCTTCACTTTGCCAATTTCATCCCTCACCCTTCACTAGCAAATTGGCTACAACTATGAAATGAGTATAGTCCTGAAAGTCTAGTTTGAGTAATAATAAATAAAGCCTTATATATGTATTTGTTGATGTACCACTAGTGAAATGATTGCTACTTGTTGTGATTGTTGCTTGAATGAGTTGTAGAGCATGTCTTAGCCTTTTAACACTTGCAACAGATGGATGATAGTCTGAGTTATTATTGGTGTCTGATCAGTTACAGATGGTTATATTGTTTATTGGATATGATTAATGATCAGATAGAGACCTGTCAGGGGTATGAGTATACACCTTAGATGGATTTGGACTCTCTAAGTCTAATGAGATAGTTTATTTCTAGTTTCGGGCACTTGCAGATATGATCAAGCTCATTTTGCCTTTCTGATGCAGTTTTTCTTCATAGGTTGATATGTCTGAGCATGGAGATGTTTTATTTGGATCTCCTAGGGCGTTGTATGGGCATAGGGGGCGCAGACACTTGTTTGTACCATAGTACCCCCGTCCCAGAGAGCCTGTGGGCTCAGTTTGACAACGCAGGAACCCTAGAAGGTTGTTTTGGCAGGTTCACGTTTCCCGAGGGAGATTAAAAAATGATTAAATGGCTATTGAAGAAATCGATTTGGGCTACTAAGGCAAAGAAATGACATGGGATGAGTCATAATGATGAGAGTGATGTCCTCCACACCTTCTACAACAGTTGCAGCGCCTGATTGGGCCCACACATATTTTTTGGGCATTTTTATATTATTTTCTGGAGCTTTTGGGAGGCTCACGATTTCCTCAAGGAGGCACAAAGTTAAAGAATTAAAATATTATATTATTTTATTGTGCCATGGGGACACCCAAAGGGAGTTAGTCAACACTCCTTGGACCCACCATGTGCTTCATTTATTTCTTGTTGAGTGGGGTACCCTCTGTAAGGGTGATTTAGTCCATTTTGGTACTTTATGGTTATATTGATCCATGTATTGTATGTTGAGCTCATCTCAACCATTGATTAGGACATTTTATCTTTTAATCTTAGCCACTCGTTTTGAAAATGGTTAGGATTCGGTTATGATTGTGGTTCTCTCATTTCTATTTAAAGGAGAGAGCTTCTCATTTGTAAGGGGTCTTTGGCTCTTGGATCTGAATAATAGAAATATTTTTCCGTGGATATTTTTTGGATCTGTTTTGCATCTGATGTTCTCAAATGGTGATTGGATAGTCTTCTGCTTCCTAGAATTGTGGAAATTCATGTGAGATCTATATTTTTTCTACTATCATTGTCTTGTCTACAGGAGGGCATTTTGGCTGAAGCGTTTTTGCAGGGGGACCTCAACTCGTTCGGTTATCTTCGTCTTGGATCAAGGGGTTTTCATTAGTTTCATTGTGATCTATGATTACTTCGTTTTACTTTCCTGTAACATTTGGTTTCTTAAACTGGTATTGGAAAATCTGATATTGTTGACGTTTGCTCATGCAGGGTAGGGAGCGCATTGGTGGCTTGTGGCTTACATCCGTCATAGAAATCACTTGGGTCTTCCATAATTGATCAAGATAGCAAGAATCATCACTGTTAAGACTTCTACAAGCATTTCCAGGTAAGATCTAACAGGTAAGTCTCTTCTTTTCAGATCTGAATCCATTTTACCTGTTTTTCTTCAATTTTTTTGAAAATTCCTAAAATACTAAAAACCCTAAAAAGTACTAAAACTGGGAACCGTCCGATCTTTGGCCAAATCACTACTGGGTTTCATAGATCGGGCCTCCCCTTCACTGAATCTACTGCAACGCTGGTCAAATTCCTGCTGGTTTGACCTAGATCTGATTTTTAGCCTGAAAACTGCGTAACCCCCCACTGAAAATCTGACCTGCTAGGGTTTTGACTTTTACTGATTTCTGACTTCATAAACTGATAGATCGGGTCCCACATAGTCCAAATCACCCTCAACGCTGTCCAGATTCATGGCAGTTTGACCTAGATCTGAGTTTTAGATTGAAATAGCCCTAGCGCCTTCACTGAAAACTGGACTTTTCCGAAGTTTACATTTTCTGAAATCTGACAGGCTAGGCTGATAGATCAAGGCTTGAGCACTCCAGAACACCCCCAACGCTGAGCTAGTTCCTGTCAGGTTGCCCTAGATCTGAAAAATTGAATTTCAGCCTCCTTGCCCCCTGCATCAGATTTTGACTTTTCCAGATCTGATCTATACTGAAATTTTCTAACTTGGGTTTGTAGATCGGGCCATCCTGATCTCATTTCCCCTCCAACGCTGAGCTGATAGTCTCCTGGTGGCTCTAGATCTGCAGAGTTGCCTCTCCAAACCCTAGCGCTAGCCCTCCTTCTGCTGATTTTCCTGTAACCTGAATCTTTCGGGCCAAATCCTTTTCTGGGTCCATAGATCAAGGTATATCCCATGTAGGTTCACTGAAACGTTGTGCTGATGATGACTCCATTGCCTAATGCACGTAAGACACTGATCTCCTACTTCTAGCGCTAACCCTAAATTGACCTCACTCCCGTTCTCTTTGCCAACATTCCTTGATACTTTCATATCTTTCACTGAGTCGGTCTCTTTGGTACTAGACAGTCCCAACACTGTCCTTGCTCACCCTGTCACAGTTACGTTTCCCAAGACAGTGGTCATCTTCATCAGTTGCTAGTACCTATACCCTAGAGCTAAGGTTTCCATTTACCTTACACCTTACGTACCTGAAAGCCACATTTGATCTATTATGGTGTCTAGGTCTGATCTGTCCTGTCGGGAGTAGATCCGAGTCTCCCTCGTTGTTGTCTTGGACTTAGATAACATAAAATGAAGACTGCATTGAGTGGCGTGACAACCATCCATTTGGGAGTTTAGGCAGTCTTGGTTCCACCTCCTTAGTTGCTTGCCCCTCTACCATCCATCCTGGATCAACCTCACACATGCAACTACAAGGTTGGTGATAACACCCCTTTGTTGTCTTGGGCTAAGATAACATAAAGCGAAGACTGCCTCGATTGGCATGACAACCATCCATTTGGGAGTTGAGGCAATCTTGGTTCCACCTCCTTAGTTGCTTATCCCTCTACCATCCATCCTGGATCCATCTCACATAGGCAACTACTAGGTTGGTGATAACAATAAGCATAGGTACCTGACATACATCATAGAGCAAAACCAAGGAAGTGTATACCTTATCTCACCAAATACACCTGTCTCCAACTGAGAAACCCCTCTATAACTGTGTATCAACTATGATCTGTTGCTCTGATATAATGAACTAGATCATCACCAAAAGCATCTCAATGGACCCCTGAATCTCAAACCTGGCAAGGAAAATCAGATGAACAAGGCTTTGGAATAACTGAAGTCGTAAAGATCCATGCTAATACCCCATGTGAATAATAGCCCGGAATATTATAAAAGACAAGTCTGTATGTTGCATCTTGATAGCCCAATTGCAAAATGTATATGTGATAACAAGCCTTAGAAACTAATAGGGTCTACCCCCTTTGGCTTCGATTAGGAGTTGACCTAAACGGAGGAGTCAAGAACAAGGTGTCATCCTTGACTCGAGACTTTCCCCCAAGGTCACACCGAGTGAATTGAATATTTCTGCCATGTTCCCCCCCCATGTCTGTGAAAGCCGGCAACAGGTACCACCACTCATGAGCTTCTCCATCCAAGTGTAGAGCATAAAATTTAATTGCCTCTGCCTTCGTCATTGGGTTAAGTTGGAAGTAGGTGTCCAACTTATGTACCCAAGCTCTAGTTGTACTCCAGGCAGATCCATCAAAAGATGGGATAGACAACTTCACCACTTTGCGCAGAAGATCATAATTCTGATGGTTTCGCATTGTTTCATTGCATTCCCTAGGCCTATTCATGTACTTGATGTTGCGGTAGTCTTGGTAAGACATAGCTGCGTGGATCTCTTCTCCTAATGCCTAATACTCCCTTAAGTAAGTGGTAAAATCATCATCCTGACCCCGTTGCACCTATGCTCCTACAGGCTGCTCCTCAAGCAATGGTGGCAATAATGGCATAGGCGTCCTTTTGTTCCCTGTCTGTGGGACACTATGTTGTGATATGGGAATTGTTAACCTTGCATTAACTTTGTCACCTCCATGAGATCCACTGGGTCCATCATGTCCTGCATCAATCTGATTCTCTCATTGGACCACTAGCTGTGTGAGTACCTCAAGGGTCTGTTGCTAGTACCTGGCCATCTTTACTTGTCTTTGGGTTATCTCATTTTGTCCCTTGGCCAAGTCACTCAGTATCCTGAGCACACTCTGCTCTAAAGGATCTCACTTGTCTCCCATAACCTCCTCTTGCTTTCATGATATGATCCTAGAAGAGTAATTCTCCACATCCTCTAACCATCAAAGTCTCATGCAATCATAGGCTGGCAAGATCATCTACTCTGATACCACTATAATATCCCCAATTAGGCTAGGCTACGATGTTGGTTTCTGGTTGTGTTTTTGCTAAACAGTTTGCGTGACAAATGTTTATGATTTTCTATAAACAGTTTGCGTACATTCTAACAAAGATAGTTTTCCAAACACACTGCAAGTATTCCAAATACACATGAAATAGGAGAGACAACATGAGAATTTTTATTATGAATGAACTCAAATCACAACAATACAATTCTCTAATGGTTGCTATAGTAGCTACAACACATCACTGAAACACATAAAACGCAAACTAAAAACCGAGAATAATGCCTCGGCTCTACTAGCTTATGTGTCTCCTTTAAGGTTCTCCTAGACTCCAAAACCCTGCCACAAGTGATGTTGTTCATCCCAAGGGAAATCCACCTTCCTAACACCATGAAGTGGCCTTGCGGCCCTATCTTCTATCCCCCAATGCCTACCAAGACCCTCACAGACCCTCTAGACTCTTCACGACTCTAGAAAATGGGGGATTTTCCCCATAGGAAGCCTCCACGAACCCTCCTGTCCTCACGACTTTCTCTAGACACCTCCGCAAACTCTTCTAGCTCCACGACGCTGCCAAATGAGGGATCGGTCCCTCCACAAAACCTGCAACGAGCTTCCAAGTTCCATGATCCTCTTCCTAATGCCCACGGCCCTATAATAAAGTGACTCGGCCTTTTTAGCAGAATCTCCCAAGCAAATCACTACACCATGGAATTGAAGATAAATTGCCAAATGAAGCTCTAATGGAAATTCCAAATGGATTTCCCTTATGTCTAGCTAGGGTGGATATTGCACCACCGAAACCAAACCGCAATGGTAGGGTTTTGCTAAACCCCAATGAAAACCTTAGCTCACAAGAAGACCTCAATCAACAGATCAATCCAAAACATAATCTGAAAGTGAGGTGCTGCCCCTCCTTTATATTTCTTCAGTGCTCCTTCTAGAATGTTTCCTCATTCACTTAATCCACATGACCCTTTTGGTTAAATGTCACTTTAGAAGTACAACACCTCCTAGCTAAGTGACATCAATAAATCCTCCTTGACTCCCACAGGCCACAAATGCACCGTTTCCATTGGGAAACAAATTTCATTTCATCGAAAACTGTTTCCGTTTGCTCCAAAAACACCCATTTCGACAAATTTGAAGGTATAATGTTACAGTGACGGATTTGTTTTTTGTTTTTTTTAAATATCTCATAGTTTATCAGTTTTATTATTAGATGTTTACTGTTTTAGTCTCGGACTGTTGCTTTCCCTGGCTACGTATGCTCTTTGCCGTGCACCTTGCGTGATCGCGGCGAATCAAAAACAGTAAGAGAAAGTTTTTTTTCTTGTCTTCTCGGCTACGTATGCTCTTTGCCGTGCACCTTGTGCGATCACGGCAAATCAAAAACAACGAGAAAACTTGAAAACATAGACTTTCCGGGTAAGTTAACCAAGATCTAACCCCATTGTGTGGAAAAAGTTTTTTTTTGTTTTTGTTTATCAAAAGAAGGCAAGCACGGAGAATGAGAGAGAAGAGTTAAAAAAAATAAAAAAAAGCCCCCTTCCTCTTTCCATTCTTTTAAGTACCTTTTAAACTTAGCTCACTTGGTCCAAAGTTGCTTTATTCCTTAATAGGTCTTGAGTTCAAGTTTTATTAAGCTACTTTTTAGTGCATAGAATTTCTATTTTCAAGTTACTTTATTGTAAAAGTGCTTATCACATAAATAAAATAAAATAAAAAGTGAGTCACCTAAGTCTTTTAATTTATTGTCGCACTATTTAAAAGTAACATTATTGTAAAAGTGAATATCACTTATTCTACAAAAAGTGATTCACTTAAAAGTAACTTTATTGTAAAGTGATTATCAAGGGTTGATCTTGGGAAGAGAGGAGTTCTTTTTTGTTGGTCAAGTTAATATCTGCCACGCTACTATTGGGGACATCTTCAACATTTTCTTTGATCAAGCATAACTTTATCATCCAGAATCAGTTTTCAGTGCCGTTTTTTTTTAAACTGCATATTTTTTCGAGCTCTTTGCATCCAGACAGTTATTTTCTGTTCGTTCAGCCATTATTTTACAGTATGGCCGCCCTTTGTGATATTATACTTACAAGTTCTAACTATTTCTCATGGAAATCTCGTATGGAGGATGTTCTACAAAGTAGGGGACTTTTCAGGATAACCTTAGGGAAAGAAACAGAACCCACTAATGATGATAAGAAAATTAAATGGGCAAATAGATGTGATGAAGCTCGTGAATTGATTGGTATGTCAATCTCTACTAATTTGCGATTCCACATATCTAAAATTGATGAACCTGATATAGCTTGGAAAAAATTGGAATCTGTGTTTGGTAAACATAATGAAATTTGGGGTGATCAACTTGAAAATGAGTTGATTTCTTTGAATCCAAATGATTTTCCATGCATTCAAGACTATTTATCTAAGTATAAAACTCTTAGACTCTTATGTGCAGAATGCAAGATTAAGAAAAAAGACAAACAATGTTTTTATCATATTCTTTCCAAACTTGGACCTGCATATTCTGTTTTTGTATCTACATTCTACTCCATGAAAGAATCCTTGACTGTAACTAGCTATAAAGAGCCTAGTCTTGAATCCTTTTGTGATTCCTTAATTAGAGAGCAAGATAAGCTCATTCATCTTGGAATAATTAACAATGTAGATACATCTGGGAAAGCCTTATTGTCCCAATAGAAAGAAAAGTCCAAGCCTCTCAAGAAACAGAATTTTCGCAATAATAAGCCAAACAACAAGGGTCCCAAACCCTTTCAGTCAACTCCTTTAAAAAATGACAAAGGATCCAAGCCAAAAGAAAAGAAGACTGAGCGTCATTGCAATTTTTGTGGGAAAGATAATCATGATGAATCTAAGTGTTTCAAGAAGATGGCAGCCTTGGAAGCAGCAATGAAGAAGCACCACATCAGCCTATATTTGTCTTCAGAATCTAACTCTTATGGACATGCACTTTGTGCTTCTGGTTACTCTTATACTGCATCTTCTTCTTCTATTTCAAATGAATGGCTCATTGATTCTGGAGCATCTTATCGTATGGCTAAGAATCAAGCCATCTTTTCTACTATGCATGAATGTAACACCAAACAAATATTTGTTGGTGATGATAGATCTCTAACTATTGTAGGATCTGGAACAGTTCCAGTAGAAAATGGTCATTTTAGTGATGTACTATGTGTTCCAAAAAATTCCTGAAATTTGTTATCAGTCTATCAAATTACTCATTCAGGTGAAGGTAAAACTGTGACGTTTACACCTCACCAAGTTGTAATCAAGGATTTTAAAAATCCTCAAAATGTCCTTGCTACTGGAACTGTTGATGATATTACCAGGTTGTACAAATTTAACAACTTTGGGCCACCATCTTTTCCTTCAGTTTTTGTTGCTCATAGTGATAACTTGAGCAAACTTTGGCATGAGCGATTTGGTCACTTAAATTACCGCTCATTGCAACAACTATGTAAAGACAATATGGTGATTGGTCTTCCGATGGTATCTTGCAAGGATGGTATTTGTTCCGGTTGTGTACTCGAAAAACATCATCGAGACAGTTTTGACAAACGTGCCTCTTAGCATGCCTTGGTTCCCTTGGAGCTTGTGCATAGTGACTTGTGTGGTTCTCTTCCATCTACTTCCTTTTCTGGTTTCAAATATTTCTTAACTTTCATTGATGACTACTCCAGACGCACTTGGGTTTACTTCCTAAAACTTAAGAGCGAAATATTTAACATGTTCTTGGCCTACAAGGTCCTTGTTGAAAAACAATATGGTCATCAAATTATTAAGTTAAGATCTGACAATGAAGGAGAATATGTTAACAACAAGTTCACTACTTTCTGCACTGAACAAGGAATCCAACAACAACACACTGTTCCATATACACCACAACAAAATGGTGTAGTTGAACAGAAGAACCGCACTTTAAAAGAAATGGCTAATTGTATGATCCAATCTAAGGGACTAAGTGTTCAATATTGGGCTGAGGCCATAAATTGTGCAAATTACATAGTTAATCGCACACCCACTAATGTTTTACGAGGTATAACACTGAAAGAAGCATGGAGTAAAATTAAACCAGAAGTAAGTCACTTTCGTGTGTTTGGTTGTGAAGCATGGGCTCACATTCTGAATGAAAAACAAAAAGCATTGTAGCCTAAAAGTGAAAAATGCATATTTGTTGGATATTCTGAAGATGTAAAAGGTTATAGACTTCTTCAGCCCCATTCACATGATATAATCATTAGAAGAGATGTTAAATTTGATGAAAATCTCTTGGCCTGCGAGCCTAACTTGGCGGGTGTGCCATGTTTGGCCTGCGAGCCTGATTCGGCGATTGTGCCTTTTTCTTCTTCTTCCAACTTCCTTGACAAGTTTCCAACTCCAATTTCTGATGATGACAGTGAGGATGAAAATCCACCTCCGCCTGCTCATGTTCCTCCAATTGCACCAGCACC
Organism: Pseudotsuga menziesii; assembly: GCA_001517045.1. Classification (NCBI taxonomy): domain Eukaryota; kingdom Viridiplantae; phylum Streptophyta; class Pinopsida; order Pinales; family Pinaceae; genus Pseudotsuga; species Pseudotsuga menziesii. The sequence goes on from LPNX010244276.1 coordinate 549,937, forward strand.
AATACTTCCTCGATGGGTCCATTCAACATGTGAAGCAGCTGGTGATCTTGCCAATGATCCTAGAGATCAACATCGAACAGGTTCTCAGTTTTAGCGAGCCTCTTCTCTTTTGGCTCAAGTTTCCCAGAATCATGATCCAAAAACTTTTGCAGAAGCTTCAGGAAATCCAGATTGGGATGCAGCTATGGATGAAGAATATCGTTCCTTAATGGCGAACGATACTTGGGATCTTGTTCCTCTTCCAAAAGGAAGAAAACTTGTCAGATGTAAATGGGTCTACAAAACTAAGTATCCATCAGATGGAAGTGTTGAAAGACTTAAGGCAAGGTTAGCTACCAAAGGTTTTTCCCAAGTTGAAGGGATTGACTACAATGAAACCTTTGCTCCTGTCGCAAAAATGAATTCCATCCGCCTTGTTCTTTCCCTTGCAGCCTTACATAACTGGGAAGCCCATCAAATTGATGTCAAGTTTGCCTTTTTACATGGTGATTTACAGGAGGAAATTTACATGGAACAACCTCCTGGATATGTTCAGGATAACTCTAGCCTTGTCTGTCTCCTTAAGAAATCCTTATATGGCCTTAAGCAAGGTCCTAGAGCTTGGTGTGCCAAAATGGATAGCTTTCTCCTTGACACTGGTTTTTCTAGATGCCATTCTGACCCCAATGTCTATACCAAGAAAGTAGGAAACCATCTCATCATACTTGTTCTTTATGTTGATGATCTTATCCTTACTGGTAGTGACCCTAAACTTATAACCCATGTGAAATCCAGTCTTAAACAAAATTTTGAAATGTCGGACTTAAGACATTTGCATTATTTTCTTGGTCTCCAAGTCTTGCAAACCAAAGAAGGAATCTTTCTTTCCCAGTCTAAGTATGGTTGTGACCTTCTTCGTCGCTTCCACATGGAAGATTGTAAACCAACCCCTTCTCCCTTCCAGTCTGGAGTCAAACTTTCTGCCACTTGTACTTCCCCTGAAGTAGATGCCACCTTGTATCGTCAGCTTGTTGGTAGTCTTTTATACTTGACTCATTCCCGTCCTGACCTTTCCTTTGCCGTTGGTGGTGTTTCCCGTTATATGCAAACTCCTCATGAAAGTCACTGGAAAGCAGCAAAACGAATACTTCAATATATTCGAGGTACAATTCAGTTTGGGATTCATTACAGTACAGGGAATAAACCTTTGTTGGTTGGTTTCACTGATTCAGATTGGGCCGACGATCCTGATGATCGAAAGTCTACTACAGGTTATGTTTTTAGTCTGGGATCTGGACCTGTCACTTGGGCTTGTAAGAAACAACAAGCTCTTGCTCTTTCTTCAGCAGAAGCAGAATATCGAGCCACAGTTAATGCCAGTCAAGAAGCTTTATGGCTTTGACAGATCGTTTCAAAGTTTGGATTCGAGCAGCAACAGCCTACTCCACTTTAGTGCGACAATCAAAGCGCCATCAAGCTTGCCAAAGATCCAGTTCTACATCAACGCAGCAAACACATTGAGCTACACATGCACTTCATTAGAAATCTTGTTCACGATCGTGTTCTTGAAATTCTCTATTGCCCTACAGATGATCAAGTTGCAGACATCTTCACCAAGTCTCTTACAGAAGCGAAGTTTTCTAAACTTCGGCCTATATTAGGAGTTCAGGAATGTGTCCTTAAGGGGGGATAGGCTCTAATGCCTCCTTTCTTCTCCTAATAGTGTCACTTTTGTAAATCCTTCAATCCTATCCCAATTTGTTCTTAAGGGGGGATGTTAGGATATTTAGACACTTAGGAGTTAATTAAAATCAACTTGTGTAATATATCCGTTAGGTAAAAGTGTGTTTCTTTAGTATGCATTAGTATGCATTTGTAAATATTCTAATCCAACAGTTACGATATGTTCTAGACATAGAGTGATCCGACGGTTCAACTTTTCTTAGATCATACCTACCATTGATTCGTGGCTTAACACCCGATTGGTCTATGATCTCTATTTAAAGAGCATAGAGGGTCCTTGGCTAGTTGATAGATTATGAGAAGCTCATGTAACTTTCTTTCTTTTGCATAATAAATTGCTCCAAGTAGCTATTTGGCTGGGGCCGTGGACTGTTTCCCTCTCGAGGGTTTTAATCACGTGACAAACATCGGTGTGTTGATCTGTGATCTATTTGTGTGAAACGGTTGCTCAAGGTGTTCGGTCTTTTGGGAGTACCCTGTGTACCAAAACAACTAGCCCATCTATTTTGTTAATGACATTCTCTGAGACATTCTTTTGGGTGAACTTATAATCAGCAACGATTGAGTATTAGAGAAGTGTTTCCTTCTCAGTTCCCCATTTTCCACATTATATCCACTTGTGCAACTTCTTTTCTTTATACGTTTTTCATGTTATACCCTTCGTGTTCTATTAGGCCTTTCAAGAAGGAGTTGCTTTTGCACTACTTTTGTCTCTATGTTGCATGACTTTGTACTTGAATCCCACTAACCTATTTTAAGTATTTGTGGACACTAATGTGATTTCTTTCTTTCTTGAATTTTTTTTTATGTGATAACAAAATAAAACAGCATAAATTTTATAGGTGAAACAGTTGTTTCATATAGTTCAAGGTAAAGATAAAACTAGTTATAAGCAACTCCCATAATAACAAAAAGGATTGTTGGTAATCAAAGGTAACTTACGTCAAAGCTTTGACATGAAAACGAAATGTAACGATATCTTCTTGAGGAAGAAGGTAGCCTTCTTTTTCAAGAAGATCTATTTGGAAGAATTGATGACAACCCCAACATGTACCCACCTGAAAATACAGAAGCAAAAGTATTACTAAAAAATGATAAACAAATGACACACTATTGAGATAATGCACAAGAATATAGTTTCACATGAATTGATATGAGAATTAGATTATATGTATCAGATCAAATAACAATTACCTCAAAGTCAGAAGAAAAGTTCCGCAAGATACTTTGGTGGGGATGACTTCGATGTAGCATCTCAATGCCATATTCATATGTAGATGGTTCCATATTTCCTTCAAGCATCTAAATACAGAATAGAACCTTGATCTCTTAAGTAAGTCCAAGTTAACAATGGAATAGTTTTATCCAATCAATTCCTTCTATAGTGACCAAAGTATATCAAAATTCATATACCTCCATAAAAACTGAGATGTGTGTTCCCTTTGAAGCAGCACTACCATTAGGATATACCTAATAATTCCAAAGCTGAAAAATTATTATAATAGCACATGATGAAAAACATTCAATAGACATAGTGTGTAAGGACAATAATATTACCTTAAGACGCCAAGCAACACCAGATGCACATAATGTCTGCAAAAGTTTGGAAGAAGGTCTACATTATGAATAGTGCTAAACAGTCTAATTTGATTATGAATCTATCATGCTATAGGCACCATCTTTACATTCCCTTCTACAAGAAAATACATTATATAAGAGAAGAAAGTCAAATTGCTTAAAATAAAAGACACGATACTTCACCAACCCAACAATTCCAACAGTAAAACATTTCACACGCTAGTGTGGCACTTACTTCGGGTATGTAGGCTTTTCCTGTGGTATAATATATCATCTGGATTTTGCTCACTACTGTTCTCAGATTTTTCCACATTTACAATGTTGTGCAAATTATATGAAATAACAAATATGAAATACATTTATTCAATAAAACAAGTAGGGGAGATTCAACATGGTCAAACAATGAATATGCCCTCTAGTACAGTCTTGACTCTTGACATCAATTAATACAAAGCCGAGATCACAAGGTGACTGCCACTGACCAATTTACTTGGATATCCCTTGATAACCAGTTAGAGGAAAGATAGCCAATGCACAATGCCATTATATCATATATCCTTGACTTGCTAACACATTATAAACACAAAATAAGTTGAAACATTATTTTCTATCCTGTTTTTAAACTTAGAAGTTAAGCCATCTTACCTCACTGTAGATGACTTCTTTGTCAAGATTTGTTACATTATTAGCTTCAGAATCACGACTGCAGTGAAAGCCTTGTGGCTTAGCTTTATTCAAATGTGATTTGAAGTTTTTCACGACAAGCTCCCCATGTTCATAATGTGGTACTACCTACATATCAAACAAGTTTAATATTGTCTCAAACCAACTAAAGCTGAAAAAGTGAATCAATGTTATACATATTGAATCATACTACTGCATAGTGTTGACCCAATCCAACAGTCATAGGGAAGGACATGCAAAGATAACCCATAAGATTATTTTTGTAAAGACTAAATTTGGAAAATGGATGTATGCTTATCACAAAGAATTTGGACTGAAATCCTACATAAGAAATAAGAAACAAAGTTCACAATCTTCTGTGCTACCTCTGAGATGAAATCTGTTGAAAATGAAGTTTGTGGAGCTTCAAAGAAAGTCCTGTTTCTAATGTCCTGCATAATATAGAAAACAAACTATTCAGGACTTAGAAAAAAAGAGTGAAAAGTTGTTAAATTGTAAATATATCAATTCATACCATGCTGTGTAGTTCCCACTTCCAAGTGCGCTAGAGTGTCATGAACTTGAACAATTTTAAGTGAGCCTTTGATATCATATAATAAATTCCTATAGAAGCAAACTGTAACTAGACAGTAGTGACATGCCACTTAGAATCCTCACCCCTGGACATATTATGGTTGTGAGTCGTGACTACCTGGCCAGTAGGAACTTCAGTTCATATTCAGGATAAAGCTATACATGTCTTAGTAACACTTGGGCCCTGCATCTCCTATAAGATTTAAAAAAAACCAGAAATACAACAGAAAGTTTGTTCTTTATTGATGGATAATCAATGCTGAACTAAGAACATGGCTGCATGTCAAAATAACGGAGCCAAAGATGTATTTTATGCAATGAAAAGAAGGCTGTGAATAAGTGGATGTTTAAGACAAAACTTCGGGAGGTACTTACAAATAATCTAATCTCATACTTCCAAAAAAAGAGTAGATTGAAAACTATACAGACTTGAAAGAAACATTCGAAGGTGTCAAAGTACAGGTTCTTGAGTCTTGACAATGTAAAGAAATGAAGGTAATTATTAATGATTGTAAGCAATGCAAGAGTTGACAACAAGAATCTGTCCCTGATGTGTGTTTCCCCGCTCCCGCGTCCCGGAAACTTGGGGGAACATTGATATTGATAGCACGTCTCACTTGGAGAGACCACAGATGTCTCTTGGAGCATATTTTGTTATACCACACCTTCATGAGGGAGACATCTACCTTGAGCAATAGACATGTGACATAGCCCCTTTATAATTTCATGCATTGTGGACTTGTCATGTGAGTTGGTTGTGAGATATTATTATTTTATGGTTTTGCTTGAGAAAAGCATGGATCTAGAAGACTCCAATCTATTTTATTGATTCTTCTTGGAGAGTGTTACCCCCATTTTGCATGGGTATCTGTTACCCCTCAGTTTGCATGAAGGTGTTGACAAGGATAGAAGATGATGGTGAACCAAGGATCAAAACATGTGAAGCTTCTTCAAGCAAAATTTTGAAGTCCTATGGTCATCATTGTATATTTTTGTCCATAGTCTTGTTGTAAAGTAATGTAAAAAGTGAGAGAGTACTGGTAATTGTTTATAAAGGGCCAGTTTATAATGTATAATTATAATAAGCACGCCTATGACAACTGTACTCAGAACGTGACCCATGGGTGTTTTTTTCTGCCAAAAAGGTTTAGATCCTTATAGTCTAAATCTTTCGATTTTTTTCACTCAATAGAATTGTTGCCAACCTATTTCAACTAGGTGGCAACCTCATGTACATTGAAGATGTACATTATGTGCAGTTTGTACCATGGAAAAATCCTAGGGATTTTTCACTCAGCAGGGCAATTTTGCCCATTTGTAAAATGAAATGTCCGCTCCCCTGCATGGGAAAATTAATGTAATTCTATGTGCTAGTATGGGTCATATGATATGGACGCCACACCATGGAACTGGTTGTTAGGGAAGTCCCCTCATCGAGTGTTTTTTTTCCCCTTCCAATTAATCTTGTTCTTTAAACGATTTTAATTCGTTAAGTTTTTCACTCAAAATCCTCCAAAGTGGTGATGGGCGTTCTAACAGTCAAGTCCATGGGGTGGCTAAGGGATCAAATTGTTATTCGTGACCATGCTAGACATTTGTATTGAGTCTTGCAGAGTTTCGTTATGTTGTTGTATTTTTATTTTTCTAGTTAATTAATTTCACCCCTGGGTGGTTAATTAACTCAGTTTTGATGTAATAATGTAATTGCTCAAGCACTGGCATTTTGTAATAGGGGCTATAAATGCAAGGTAAATTGCTATGAAACCCCCTAAGCCACTGCTTCGAGTCTCATGTCATTCAGACAAGTGGTTGAGGAGATAGACCATTTTTGGCTAAGCAAGGTCTATTTTTCCTAGGGAATTATCTAATTTCCCAAAGTCAAAAATTTAAATTATTTGATTTTGAAGGAAAAAATCAAATAAGGCCATGGTAATTAAGTTTGGGGGGTGGCTAAGCATAGCCAAAATTTCATTTAAATAAACCCCCCATGGTCAAAATAAATGTCTGAAGATCTCCTAAGTGGGGTGTCCCTCTTGTCTTAATAAAAGATAAAAATAAAAATAAAAGATAAAATTAAAAATTAAAAAATTAAACAATAAAATATTAAATAGAAAATAAAAAATAAAAAATAAAAAGATAAAAATATAAAATATAAAATTAAAACTTGAAAATAAAATTAAGAGAATAAAAAATAAAAGATTAAATAAAAGATTTAAAGATTTAAAAAATAAAAAGATAAAAATAAAAAGTAAAAGATAAAATAAAAGATTAAAAAGATAGAAATTTTAAAAAATAAAAGATTAAATAAAATATAAAAAGTAAAAAATAAAAACAATAAAAAATTAAAATAATAAATTTAAAATTTGAGTCAAAAAGGGGCCCCGCTTGAGTCATGGAAACCCTAGATCTAAGGGTTAAGCTTCATTGTGACATGGATCTATCTTTTTGACCATTGATTTGAAAAGGCACCCTTGCTTATGATTGGTGGATGGCTTGTAAAGTCAACAAACCTAGATCTAGTGGTGGAGATCTAATCTAGATCTAGATTTAATCTTGGCCATTGATCTTCAAGGGGTTGGGGTTGCTCCTCAACTATATAATGAGGGTCTCACTCCCTCATTGGAGAACTTCTCTTAGGCTATTGTTATGCTGTTGAAATTCTTCCCTCTTCTCCTCTCATATTTTCTCAAGCATTTGGCCCAAGCCTCTTGCCATTGTTGTATTGAATCTTGCCCTAGTTGGGCTATAATAGAAGAAAGTTTTGGAGGGATATTGTGCCGTCATTCTACATTTCATGCATCTTTGGGTGAGGTAACTTGCATATGTACTTATTTGATTTGCATTTGTATTAGCTTAGATAGCTCTCTACAAAGTATTTTGTGGAGGGATTTGTAAGTAGAAGTATTTCTGCTTCCATTTGTGAGTTTTTAATAAGATTTATCAAAGTATTTTGGTAGATTTATTGGGTACTCACCTCTTTGCTTACATTTTGCAGCTCTCTCATAAGTTTATTTACAGGTTTTCCAAGCCAAGAACATCTCTCCAAGGGTTTCTTTTTTCAAAATTTCATTTCGGCCATTTTTCTTTTTCCTTCCTAAAACTGGGTTTTATTCACTGTATAGTGAATATACCCCTTTTTTTAGGGCTTTCATCCATTATATATTAGTATAAAGCTTTAAATCTGCTGTTTCTATGTCATTTTCAGCCCAAAAACGTTCATTTTTAACCACTAAAATTTCAGTTTTTCCAAATTTTTAAGTTCAGTTTTTTTTATAAAATTTCTGGGTTTTACAATAATCTGTGCTAACTTTCTGATTCAGTTTTCTACAGTAATTTCCAGCAAGTAAAGTTGCTGGTTTTTTGCAGGTTTATGCACAGAAGAGGGGGTTATGCCGCCCAAAATTGCCTAGAAAAAACCCAGAAAAAGTTTTGGTCCAAAAGGGACCCAAAAAACCACTTATTCTCTTCTCTTCTAAAGGATTCTAAACCCCAAAAGAAAAGTTCTCTTTGGGGTATTCTCTGCTGTAAATCTGTATATGAGTAGTGTAGAGATAGCTTAGAAACTAGTTGTTTAGATTTATGCAAGTTTATTTTCTGTTCACCCACCTTCCCTTAAGGGATTGAAGTGAGGTTAGGATAACTAGTTTTATTTTCTGTTTACCCACTATCTCTATGACAGACCACCATCTCTGTCACAGAGATTGTTGTGTGGTTAGGATACTGTTTTAGCTAGTTGTATTTTCCTTTCAAGTTTTATTTTCTGTTAAAGGGGTAATCATACAACCCACCTATCCGGTGTATCCTCTACCCACTTGTCATCTCCCTTTAGGGACTTCAAGTTGGGTATGAAAAACAGGAGAAGTGGGGGCTTAGCTTAATTAGGATAACATTCTTTTTTCTGTTACAAACCCTCACACTTCATTTTTTTAGTCCAAGATCAAGTACCAGCACCTCCCATAAGGGATACCGCTTGGTTGATCTTGTTGATAGTTTAAAATTAACCTTGCATGCTAATCACCAAGATTAAAATTTACCCCTTAAAATTAACCAACAACAACTTCACTACCCCCTGTTCCTCTACTCGGTTATCACTCTTCGAGGTACTCGCGAGATACGACAGGGGATAGAGGAGTTTTAGTTTAATAGGCATCCATCTAGCCGTTTTTCCTGTTGATTAAAAACAGTGACTCGAAAGCAACTTGGGGTAGAAGACCATGGGGAGTCTCTAGGCGTTCTACGTCCCCCTTGTTGAGCACCGGGGCATTGGGGTTTGACCTGGGAGCTACGGGTGGGCTTTGCTCCCACTTTGTTGAGCGCACCAGCATTCCCTCTTTGACTTGAGGAATACTAGATTGGGGTAGTCACACCACCGGATCTAAAACTTAATCAAAGATTTCACCTCTAATAAAATTTATTAAAATTTACAAGAGACATCGCAAAACGTCCTACAAACACAGGTCACTGCTATTTATCTTTGCCTTGTTGTTCAAGGTTTTTACTGCAAGCACTTTCACATTTTACTTCACTGCAAGCTTTTCACTTTTCAGTTACAAGTATTTCCTTTCAGTTTCGCAAACTCTTGTGGTGGCATCTTTAATTCATTTAATTAAGTAAACACATTGTTTAGTAATCTGTAGATCTTGTGTAACACAATTGATTCATTTCGTTTCAACATTCTTTAGGTAATAGCTTAATAATTGTTCCATTTATGCAATCTGTTCATAACACCTAAACTGTGGGTTAATTAACTTAGATTTCAGTTTCATTTGTAAATTTGTAAAGTTGTAATTTATCCTTAGACTCCATTTGTTAATAGGCACTAGTCTTCATTTATCTCAAGGTCTGCTTGTCATTAAAAGGAAATCTTTGCATTTGCATGATGCTTGTCATTCCTTAGATAGTATAAAGTCTTTAGCCTCACACCTTAATAAGATCCCTTTAATTTGTAATTAATTAATAAATCTGGAACTTAGTCTTCCGTAGGGACTTCTCCCCTTGGCTCTATTAAGATCTTGGCTCTATTAAGATCTTGCCTAAACGGAGGAGTTGTGGACTGTGGTGACAGTGGTCCCCAACTCTCGCTTGCCCCCAAGGACACACATAGCAGCTTGTGACTTTCCTGTTCCTTAAAGTGTGAATTAGGCGGCAACAAGAATCATCCAAAGCTGTGAGCACATCCAAGTACAATTTCCCATAGTCATGGAGCTTCCATAGCCCTTGGTCTATTACATCTTTTTACCCTACAAATTCTTTGCAATGCACCCTACTAGATGTGTCAAAGAGGAAGTATCTTTTTTCCATTGTAAAGGCCAAGTTGGGGCTTATCTATGCAAAAGTCTTGGTCTAGTGAGGCTCATGACCCTTAGTTTGGTCATGGCAGGTCCTCTTGGTTCTTATTTCATGGAGTGTTAACTTAGTGGCTCTACTGACCAGCCTTTGATGGGTAGAGGCCCATCATCATGTGCGTAGATGTTTCGATGCACCTTGTAATGAATCCATTAAGACACATGGTTGAAGGACTCCTAGCCACACCTATGATTTTATGCTTGGTAGAGGTGATTGCTTGTAACGATTGTCATACCCACAAACAATCACACCTAATTGATACCCCCTTGGACCTTATCTTGTTGTATCATCCCTCCTCCTTAGTCATCTTGGTATTGAAGAGCAAATCATCAACCTTGAAATCAAGCTTCTAGAGACAGTACCAACCTAAGGAGGGAGTTGAGGGAAAAAGACATATGTTGGGGTTAGATGGGGCATAACATCCTCCTTCCAAGCTCAAATCATCATCAAGTTGAACCATTTCATCATTTATTATTATTATTTTATCTTCATTTTTTTAATTGAAAAATACTTCTTATATTCACATAAACTTATTTGCAATAAAAACAGTTAGTAGTGGAAGGGTATATACAACGCCTATCCTAACCTCTTCTTGAAGATTATTAGAGCAAAAATAAAATTAAAATATACAATAGTATTAACGTTTTGGCATCCTTGATTATATTAGCGCCCTTGGCTAGTAATTGATGGCATACATCATCTCTTCAAAGTGCAATAAAAGTTGAAACAAAACTACTTTCTTAATAGAAAAACAAGGTTGCACCTATGTTTCCATAGCACGAACAAAGCAACTATCCGCAAGCAATTTCACAAACTAGAGAGTGGATCTCGTACCAGGGAATAAACATCTCCAAGTAGATTTTGTCTCCAACAAAATTTGTTTAAGAACAACTCGGGGTGTTGTTCCTCCACAAATCTCCAACAGTCTCTAGCAAATTGACAGTCCCAAAAGATGTGCGTCACTGTCTTCGGTCTCTAGTAAGCTGGGCATAGACCATCTTAGAGGCTAGACTTAGCCAACCAGGCCTTGGATGAAAGTTCTTGATAGATCACAAACCAAGCAAACAATCAAGCTTATAGGAAAGCCACGCCGACCAAACACTATAACTGACGAATCCATTGCATTTCTGAATCTAATAAAACCCATCTTCCGTTGAGTACTGATGGAAGGGGATGATGTTGATGAACAGATGTGTACATATGGTGAGAATCATACTGCAACAGCGAGATAACAAAGCTCCACATCCAATCTCTCCAAAAAGGCCCTGGCATACCAATAATCACTTTGAACAAGTCTAACACTGAGAGATAGGGCTATAGCTCCATGATTGCAAGGTGATCCAAGGCCAACAACCTAATCTCCTAAGCAAGCAATCTCCATGGATTCCATGAGAGAGCCTCAATATCCCAAAGATTGCTCCAGTGAAAGATACCCTTCCGACTCAATTGTCTCACCTAGAACTTCGATAACTCTGCAATGCATTCCCTAGTCCCGCCAACACCAAATCGGTCAAGACACAATGTCCCACCCAACTTTGTTGCCCTCCCACTAACACCGAGCCAATCCAACCACCAACCTCCTTGCCATCCAAATAGTCCTGAAGATAATAGAGCCCCCAACCTTAAACAAGGAGGGCTAGGAGATGATGTCACATTAGCCAAATCTTCCTTATATCCTGCCTTGGTGTTGAGCTGTCAGAATCTGGTGTTGAAGAGAGAACCTAATGTTGCACCCCCAAGACATCGAACCACCCACTTGGCTGCAAAATATTTTCATGTGTGGACACATTAACCAATCTTAACCCCCTCATCCTTGGGGATAGTGTAGACATCCCATGCAACTACATACAAACCTCTAGCCCCCCATACATCGACCAAAGATAAGAATGCATAATTCTGCTCCAGTCATCTGAATTGAGATTTGTTAGGAAACCAACAGGACACGTAATACACATGAGAGCCCTGGAGAATGCGACCAACTGCTGTCAGCTTCCCTACGAAAGGAAGATACTGTTATCACGAATCTTGTAGTTGCCCCATAGAGTAATCCTATATAGGATGGAAGAGGGGACATGCAACCAAAGTCGTGACCTACGAATAGTAGAATACCCCAACCCCCAGATGATAGATGGTTGTCACGTCGGTTGAGATATCCTTTGATTTATGCCACTAAATCCCAAGTGATAAAGGGGGAGACCAAGACCTATCCTAGAAGGAAAGACCTAAAGCTAAATCACTAGATTAGACTATACGCATAGAATACGTAAGGTGAAAGCTAGAAACCCTAGATTTAAGGATGAAGCCATGATTTAAGGAATGCTCGAGTAAAGGTGGTTACAGGTGTCGGAAATGTTACTCAAGTTGAATGAATTAGTGACTTATGGAATTAATTAACAAATCTAGGATTTGTGTGTTAACTCAAACTATCAAACCTGGAATCCTAGGGGATTTGGATAAAAATTAGGGAAATGCCCAAGATATGGTTTGATCAGTGAATTAGGGATTCTAACACACTTCATTTGATGCTTGGATGAATGGTTTGACAGTATGCAAAAATCCAAACAAAACTAGAAAGACAAAACACTCAGAAAATCGCTGACAAGACAGGGTGGGCATTTTTCCTAGGGATCAATGCCACTTCAGGATAGGAAGATGGAGTTAGATGGTGACTCTTAGGAGGGAGAATATATATTGGGTGATGGCCATCAAAACCCATATCGCAAATTTTAAGATTCCAAGTGCAATATGCCCCGGTGAATTTTCCTACTTTCTACAAGAGGGTTTTTCAGTAAAAATGGATGATGGGCAATGCATGCAAATTAAAACAAAGAGAATTAAGTTGAGAAACTTACCTAGAACCCGTAGATATCTTCCTGGATGACGAAGATTGCTTCCTCATAGATCAAATGAGAAATCCGAACAAGATCTTGATAAAAACACTTTGCTAAGTGACCCTAGCATCCTCTTTACCTACCACACAAAGAGAAAACGAATAAGTAATGACAAATAGATCAGGATCTGCAAATAAGAAGTAAAAGATACGAAAATGGAGAATCATAAAGAAGTAACCACTCCCTGATAAAACCAAATCGAAGAATGACGACAGGGTGAGTCCCCACCAATGTGCCTCTCTCCAATTCGCCTCCTTCACCTGCAAATCGAATTGGATACAAGAAGGCACAAGAAACTATGCAAAAATAAATCAGTGCAAGAGAGAAACAATTTCAATCATCATCGCATTCATTCATCTACAAATACACAAGTATAGAATCCCAAAAAAATCTCTTTATTCAAAAGTTCCAATACTAGAGCTCATGGTTTACAATGGGGGGGGGTCTCATCTTTATATAGCTTTTGAGAGACACAAACCCTAACTTACTTTTGCATCCGACGGTTGAGATTATACCATCATCAACGATGGCGATCAGTTTTACATGGATCAAGGTGACTAGATCAAGGGGGCACACTTTTTTCCCAATGATGCCTTATCTAAGTCAAAGTATAAGATAACATAAGATATAACATGATAATACATCAATGGGGTTGTTACCAACTATTTTGTACCATAGTTGAACCTCCTATTGAGCCGCCATTTGGTGAGCATGGTCAATGTTCATGTTCAGTGCAACAGAACTTCAGAATGTTTTGCCTAGCCAATTTTGGCTAGTCATTTTTATTTTTATGTTGAAATGACCATGCCCCATGGGGTTTTTGTAATAAAGTGTTCTAGTAGAGGTTTTGAGTGGCTCGGTCCCCTAAGACGTAAAATTTCAACTAAGGTATTCCAAGGAGTTTTTTCCCTTGTCAATTATGCTTTGCCTATAGCCAAGTATAATCGATGAGGTTTTCTCCTGCTTCCTCCAAAGCTGGAATGCCCGATTTTGAATTTTGGGCCTTGGGGGGTTATTAGAGTCCAACTAGTAAATATGAACCTACTAGGCACTATTGGTATGTTCCATGGTCATTTCCTAAGCCTCGGGATACATTAAAAAATGTCCGAACAAAATTTTCCCAGACACGTGATTTTTTATTTTTTATTTTTTGACTATAGGGAATTAATTAATTTTTTCAATTAATTAAACCATTTTGACCATGGTTTAATTGAAAATTTTCAATTTGTAATAATTAAATGGTCCGGGAGGTGTTTTTAGCAAATGAACACTCATTTTCTAAGTCAAAACATTCATTTAGCCCCTCGACACACTTATCCTAAGTTTCGGACTATTATTTGGCCTTATAATTAATATTGTCTCAAAAAACCAAAAAAATGAGAAATATTAATTAAAATAATAATAAAAAAAAAAAAATTGGAGAAAATCAAAATATCTCCAAAAAAGGCCAAATTGAATAAAATAAAGAGCTAATTAGCTCGGCACGAAGCATTTATGATGATTCCAATCAATATCGGTCAATTTCAGATCAAGTATCGGAGTGTAGCAGTTGAACTATCAGTAAAAAATTTGCCCTCTTTGGTCAAATTCGTTTTTGGTTGAAGTGTGGGTTATCTATTGGTTGGGTGATCATTACGAGGGAGGATGAGCCACCTCACCCCCCCTCATTACTCCAGCACTCAGTTGCAGCTCAGTTCAACTCCAAATCATCATGCCCAGCTCATTCAATTACTTCGGTGTTACTCTTAGTCTGGATTTAGGGATTTGAGGCCTATTTTCTTTCCTTTTGTATAAATAGAGGTGCTTTGCACTCTTTTCTTGATGGAGATTTTGGCATAGAAGCTCTGGAGAATTTCTATTGTAATATTTTGCTTAAGATTTAATAAAGGTTGATGACTTTGGAGGTCAATGCGGAAGCTCTTCGTTTGCCACGATTCACCTTGTGAGGTGATACCAATTCTTTGCTTCCTTCTCTCTTGATTCTTAAGCATTTGATTTTATGATTGTTGAAGGCTAACAATCTAGCACTATATTGTATAATCCATGCTTTTCTCTTGAAGTTGTGTTGCTTTCAGGTATTGTCCAAGATACAAGAGCTCTTTTATGGTTTTAACATTCATTCTACAGGTTCTACAAGGAGTCATCTTCTTTCAAAAAAGTTGAGAAGCATAAGAATTCTCTGCCTCATCCATCAAGCAAAATCAATTCTTTCTGGTTACTTGGTTACTTTTCTTAAGTTGGGATCTAAAATATTTCTCTTCTCTCTTCATATTTCTATGTTATCATATGTTAGTTTTGACTTGAGAAAGTAAGCTTGGGATTTGATCCCAAGTTCCACATAATTTTGTGGCTACTTCTCTTTCTCCATTAGCATCCTTGCGTACATATAGCTAGACTGGAAGGTTTTCGGGACTAGTGCTTCTAGTAGTCGCCTTGTTCGGAGGTTGATCCCACCTTTTGGTTGATTGTCCTCTTTGTGATTCCTCCGCTGCCCTCTTTCTTCAATTTTTTTGCAGCCTCTTTTCTCCTAAATTGCTGCCCCGTTTTTACCTTTTTTGCAACCCTCTTATTGCTTAGTTCGCTGCCCCATTTCTCACTTTTTTGCAGCCAACTATCTGCTGTTCGCTCCCCCGTTTTTTCCTCTTTTCCTCATTTATTTCAGCCCTCTTTTGCCCCCTTTCATCCTTCTTTAGCTTAGGTTTTTTTTTTTTTATATCAAGTATTGGACTTCTTTGTTTGTAGGTGTTGAAGAGAAACTAAGTGCAAGAAGTGAAGCAAGAAGAATCTAAAACTATTAGAGATAACCATAAGGAAGATCCAAAATTGATGATCTCAACCATGAAGACCTAAGAGACATCACTCTCCTTTTTGTAAAAGCTCTTAAGAGCTTCATTATTAGTCTTCTAGATTTTATCTTAAAAGTCCTTTTCAAGGGTTAAATTCCCAAGGCAAAGTGTAACACTCAATAAAAATTCTCTTGTTTGGGTGGGGTTTTAACCCCCCCACTCCGAATTTCCCCCATTTGGGAAGGTTTGTGGTATTCTTGTTTTCGTGTTCTTAGATTAGATTTGCTTTACTTAGAGTAATTTCATTTTCTTGCTTAGAACACTAATTGCTAGATTAGCTTGTTTTATTTCATTGTTAAGTTGTTTACTTTATCGTTTAAAAATTTTCATCTTTCAAAAGTATTTCAATTGCTTAAAATTAGAAATCTCTTGAATCTCACTTTGTGGATCAAGAGTGCTCTCTATCGAAGAGTTATTTTTATTTCGGTTTTTTACTTACCCCCATGCTCTCCCGATTAAGGCCTTAAAACCTGAAAGAGATTCTTGGGTAGATTAGTTGTTTTTCATTTCAAGTATTTTAATTCCGTGCATGGTAAGTCTCTTGAACTTTGTCATAAGACGAAGTCAAGAGCCCTATCTGTCGGAGAGTTTTATTTGTTCTCATTAATAAAATCATTCCAACTCACATTTCCCCACTTAAAATTTACTTCATTGCTATCCCTCACCTAGTATGCTCTGTCGACCCTGAAAAGTTGGACTCGTACTCAGAACAATGATTGAATTTGTTAATCTTGCAAGTGATAACATAATAAAATCTTCACCCCCACAACCAACGCATGGCGTTGTCAAAAGCATTCGAGTAGTTCTCAGTAAGGGCGTGGAAACCCCCGTTGTCTGAGTTTCTCGACTTGCTGGTTAAATTCTTCGAACACCTAGCCCGAGATACTAGACGGGCTGACAAGTCTCGAACGGAATTACTTAGAATACTTTTCTGGTTGGACTTTGATACCTTGTTCTCTCAGCCATAATAATCCAAGATCACTAAAACTTGATAAAATTTACAAAGAGCATTTGCAAAACGATTGCACAAACATTGAACTCTTGTATCAAGCATCCCAACACTACAATTTGTGACTCCATATCCATTGAATAAGACACTGGTCTATTATTATTTTATTTTCATATCTCAGGTGTATTGTTCAATATCTTATCATCATGGATGCTTTTGTTTAATTCAATCAGTGTTGTGTTTTATTTAAATGTCGCAAACATATCTTTGTAAATTTTTAAAGTTAAAGCTGTGATCTTCCCATCAAAAAACTCCTAAACAACACCCATCTGCATCCGCAATCACCAAAAAACATTTAAAACATTGAGCCATAGAAACTCTTTGTTAGGGACTACCCCCCTTGGCTTCGTTAGGAGTTAGCCTAAACAGAGGAGCTAGGAGTAGGTGACAGTACTTGGCTCTGTACTTGCCCCCAAGGCCACACCTCTCCCACTCTCTCAAGTGAGGAGACAGCTTTAATTAGATTTCTGCTACTGGTGTGCATTCGACGGACAACAGGGGTCACCTTAGGGGCTCAATTCTCCCTAGGACCCATTAGAACATCAAAATATAAGATATAACAATGTAATACAACACATAGCCAAGGCGAGGGGCGCCCCTTAAGGGGTCACCATAGTGGCTCAATTCTCCCTAGGCCTCATTACCACATCAAAATATAAGATATAACAATGTAATATGACGCATAGTCAAGGTGAGGGGCGCCCCTTGGGAGACATCATCCCTAGATGAGCCAAATAAATAATCTCGGACATACTGATGACTGAAACTGGTGTATAAGTGTCTGGAGAGCCACAATACATCATCTGGATACGTTTCCTTGCCATTTCCTTGACCACATAAGCCAAATCGATTTTCCCAGTGATTTCCTAGTTCATTTTTTGATGGTACAACCTATGAAAATCATAAAAATCATCATATCTTCATTCAAGCTGAGAACTGGGACAAACTGACTGCACAGGAGTATTTGGAGACATAGTAGAATGGTACAAGTGACTACTCATACCCCCTAGAACATTGTGGTGCTCTAGGAGAACCAAAACAACTGCAATAATAATGTAATATGACCAATAATAAAGTGATAATAATCATTAATCATGCAATCTGAGGCCAAACTCTGAAAACCGAAACTACAATATTGGTCCTAGGCATGTCTGGAGTAAATATAAGCACTGCGAAATTTTTAGCCATTGCCTTGGGAACTGTGTTTGACTTGGTTAACTAAGTTGAGCAGGTCAAAATACCCAAATTGAAGGCGAGATGCTGAACTGAGCTGAACCTGCAGGCATCCGAGGTAAGAACTTCTCCAACATGTATATTAAAACCCAACTTAAATCATGTCATTCAGAATCATGGTGACAATAATAATAATAATAATAACAACCAATAAGATATACCTATGTTTTTAAGTAATCATTGAATCTTTTGGAAGTCTCTTATATATGCCATACTTACAAACTTTAAACAATTTGCTAGCGCTGGGTGGGTAAGGATGGAAAACAATGCTAAGTAAAGAGTGATGACCTCTAGTTGGTTTTGACCATGTGATCTCTCTGAATGATGACAAACACACTCAACCAAAATGACATATGCATGACAAATAGCAATAGGGGATGGTGGTACTTGGGCTTGTTTCCTTCAAGCTCTAGCAAGTTTCCATATAACAGATTTAACAATGTGGAACACTAGTCAACCTTCAAAGGAAGGTGCCTTGGAGAGCCTTCTGGGTTTCTAGAAAATGACAAAGACAAAACCTTTGCAGGCTAGTCTCACCTTGTTTCCCTGTAGGGGCAAATGAGTCAAACATTGTACAAGGAATGAGTGTTCATCCTTTGACCATTGACTTTTTTCAAACAACTTAATTTCACATAAGATAATAACCATCCTCCAAAGGCAGGTGCCCTGGAAAGCCTTTTGGGCTCCAGTAATTGACTAGGCATAGCCCCGCTACCAGTGAGCATCCATAGCCATGACGGGTTTGCCTCACCTTGTTACCCTTGTAGGGAGTAAATGAGCCTAACATTATACAAGGAATGAGTGCTCATCCTTTGGCCATTGACTAATTTATAACATCCATACTTTGCATCATTTCGATATAACATTTATGTGTTCTGTTGCTTTAGTGTCTAAATACATTGTTGGGTGGAGCACTTGTTTTGAGGACTAAAGGAAAATCGTCTTGATGAACTTGGCCACACTAGCCAAGCCACATACTTCATAGCTAGGGACACAGAACAACATGGAGTCTATCATGCACAGGGGTCAAGATGGGGAAAAGATCTTCAATCTAAAAAGTCTCAATCAACACAGGTCATGGGAAGAAAACAATTATGGATGAACTTGATGGATGGGGGCAAATGATACATGGAACCAACATAGTGCTAAGGTTTAAAATTCGTGTAAATTATGGCATAAGAAATAGTCTTCAACATTAGACTCTTTAATCACTCTCAACACAAGTTTAAGCGTTAGTATATATGTAATATAAGCACATGTCACCATGATCATCTTAACATAACAAGCTTAGGTGTTTAACATACATCAAAGAGAAAAATCCAAACAAGGAGCCATATACCTCATCTCACCATATACTTGTCTCCATCTAATATGCTCATCTGTAACTGTGTGTACCATATCTGCTACTATGCTCGATGAAATCATCTCAAAGAACAAGTAGATCTCAGTCCTAGCAAGGAAACAATCTGAAATTGTTGTTGAACAAAGGCTCTGAATGGCTCAATATGCAATGATCCATGCTATAACCCCATCTGAATGTGTAGCTCGGAAAAATAAAGAGGTCAAACTATATGCTGCATCATGGTAGCCCAACTGCAAATATATATGTGATAACATATCCTTCTAATGCCATACATACAACTTGTTGTGAAGTCTCTACATGCACCATTCCCACATAGACAATAGGAATAGGCTTGTCCCAAACGGATTACCAAGATATCTAACAATCACCCTTGGTTGAATAAAGGACTTGTTACTAACTAGGTCACATCTAGTAAGACTTTCAAGTGAGCTAGCAAAGATGAACAAAGCACTTGTTCAAACTTAGAGCTCAGATGTCCATCAGGCCTTCCTCGCCTTTTTTTATTTTTTGTACCACATGTTCATACCCCTTCGAGGAGGTTGTAATAAACGTACTAGCATGGAAAATTTTTGTAAAGCACTTGACTTCCTAAGACTTAAAGGTCAATCCAATCATTCCAAGGTGTTTTTTCTCTTGTCAATTATGCAATGCTGAATAAACGATGTATAATTTTCAAGTTTTTCACTGCTCCTCCAACGCTGGAATGGTTGTCTTTGTGGGTAGGCTTTAGGAGGTTATTAAAGTTCATGTGTCAATGTATATGAGCGTGCTAGACATCGGTATTGAGTCGTATGGACATGTGCTATGTCTCCCTAGGGTTTCGTCTGATTCCGATAAAAATATTTTTTTTTTTCATTTTTAAGCCTTTTTTAATGGTTTAATAAAAAAACTTGTAAGTGGCATAAAAACCTGATCCGAAGGTGGATTTTGGCGTGGAGATGCTCATTTTCACACCCAGAGCATACACATTACACCAAGACCCGCTTTTCATACACTCTGGGTGATCAAAAAGTCACTTAAGGTCATTTTTCGCTAGCAGAGCATCAAAATGACACTTGAAAGGTAAAAGTGCATCATTTTGGAATAAGTCAAAATAGTGGAAAAGTCAAATAAGTGATTGTTTAATGGTTAAGTGATGATGGGGCATGGTGGTCCCTATAGAGGAGAATTCTTCTTAAGGAAGAAACGTCACTTTAAAATCATATTTCACTTAAGACAAAAGTTTAAACTCATGTTTTGCTCATGCAATTTTTTCAAAGCTCGAGTGTCGGCCACACTTGTGATTAGCGAATGGGTGGTGATGTAACACATCATTTAATATGACATTACATATCATTGGTTATATCTACCATGTGTTTTATCAAAAAGTTTAAACTCACATCTTATTAAGCCGTACAGATGGTAGCGTGAGGGAATTGGTGCATGCTCTTTGAACTCACATGTTAGATTGGTGAGGTGGTTTGGTAGGTGAAGGAGGTCGCCTACCTCATGGGAGGTAGCGCCTCCTCCATAGTATCACTCCAATTAAACTCAAGCTCATCCCACCGATCCCACTAATTTCTCATCTCACTCAACTTCAGCTCCCAGTGGTGATTCCCCTCCCCCCTCTCTGGAGTTTCTATATATTGAAGGCAATTTGGCCATTGTATTCATCAGAAGGTGGAACCTCTGCTTGAAATCATTGTAATATTTTCTTGAGTATTGTTAATAAAAGGCTTTGGAGGCAATTTCTGGGGGATCTATGGATTTTTGGATGGAATTCACTCTACATTACCGAGGTAACTTGTAATGGTTTCCATGCTTGCATATGTTTGGAATTAACTTGCTTTCAGAACGAAATGGTATTTTAGTAAATATAAAAGGTAATTCTTGATAGGCTACTCTTTTATTGTAAGTCGAAGAAGAGTAATTGGTATATGCATGATTTCATGTTTTGATTTACATTGTTGTTGTAGTTTTTTTTTTTGTTTACACAGGAATTTTTAATCGCCATTGTTAGTGTTGAGAATCTTTTGCAGGAACCCAAAGCTGAAGTATTGATGAGCAAATGGGATCTACCTTTCCTTCAGTAAAATCGAAAAGCGAAGCTTTGTCCCTCTGATCTCACCAAGGAGGCGTTTTCTATCATTTATTTCTTGCTCTACTTTGGGTTCTTCAACTTTTGATCCACAACTTTCTTGAAAAAATCTTTTAGTTACAAACGCTTCCATATTAGATCTATCATCTAGAGATATATTAAAAGTAGATCCAAGGTCTAAAAGTTTCTACTTCTAGTTTACTTCCAAGATTCATTTAAAATCATAGATCCGGTTACTTTTCCTCTTTTTTTTTGCAAGTTTAAAACCTTGAATATTAAAAATCTTGTTGAAGGAGTTTTGTGCATTTTAAATTCTTATCTAGCAATTTAGTACTCTGATTTGTTTTCTATCCTTGAGAAGCAAACAAAGACCCTGAGAAGGTAGCTTTCGAGTTCACTTTCTAAGTCATTTTTCACTTAGTTTATTTCAGCTTAGAAATTTTTTTTGGCAAACTTTGGTAGGTTTTTCCAAAGCACTCTTATAGTGTCCTTGTGCATATTCTACTAATGTTTGTTGGAAGTTTTTTGAAGGTTTACGATAAAAGAGGAGGAAACTATGGAGAATGTTCGCAAAATTGAGCAAAAGGAAGACCAATGGAGTTCCCCCTTACATAAAAATCAATTTTTTCAATAAGTTGTAAGCATTTGGATCCAAAGTATAAAGACCAAAGTGCATTTCTTTCATGTTGTAAAAAGTTAATAAAGTTTTGAGTAGGCTCCTAAGAGCCCACTCCCCATCCCCACTGGAGGGATTCGCGTCGGTGTTCAATTTTTTTGATGCTTTGGTTTTAGTTAGTTTAGCTTCAAATTTCAATCTATTTGTTTCATTTATCAAAGGAGAAAAAGAAATACTTACCCCATGCTCTCCCGAGTATCCTGAAAAGGGGAAAGAGATTCATGGTAGGAACTAATTAAAAATCTTTCCTTTGTTGCTTTAGAGTTTAAAATAATCCCCCTTGCTTTCTCGAGTACGGTTCACAGATAAGGGCTTGCCCGAGTACTGGACCTGGAAAGATACTCTTGGGTTTTCATTTTTAATCAAACAAACCGTGTGTAAATGGTGCCACAACGTGAACCACAAAGATGTCAAAATGAGGTCGTTCACTCTATCTCTTAAAGCCGATACCTTTAAATGGTTCACCTCACTAGAGGACAACGGTATCAAGACATTCAAAGAGTTTGAAACTGCTTTCAATCAAAGATGGGGGGATAAGAAGTAGAAAAGGCACCTATTGGTTGCCTTAACAAACACAAAAAAGAAGGAGAACGAAACCATTGAAGAGTTCAATAAAAAATTCAGTGATATGGTGGGCCGACTCCATGTTGATATTAAACCATCTGATACCTCAATTCTTGTATATTACACTTAAGAATTCGAAGGAGAAATGAGGTATCAGCTTAGAGATAAAGAGCCTGAAAACCTAAAGAAGGCCATGGAAATAGATGAAAAGATAGACAGAAATATGCAATTTGCAGGAAAGTCTAAGATCCCGGGGTTTGTCAGGGGTACCACATCATCTTCCAAACATCATGATGCCAAAGGAAAAACAACAGAACCTAAGGGAAAAGACGAAGGCAAAGAATCTATGAAAGAAGTAGCTGACATGATGAAGCAACTGATGATAAACCGCACCTCCCAGATGAATGCTATGCAAAATAGGATAAACAACATGGAAAAAGCATAGGTTTCTCAAAATCATAGAAATTTCCAACCTAGACAAAACCAAGAATGGGAAAAGAAATATCCTCCCAATGAGCAGAAACCTCCAAATCAACTAGAAACAAACATATGGTGATTGATGAGGTACCTCCCTATTGTCGGCCTTGTGATAAACTTCATGAAGAATCCACTTGTCCAAAATTTTGCTACATTATGTAACAAGAACAAATGGAAATGAATAACTTTGTGGGACATCCTAGAAGTCATGACTACATAAACAATGTAGAACATGTTCATCATATTTCAAAAGAAAAATGGAAGCAAGCTAAGGATTATAGTCAGAAAAAGTATGATGCTACGAAGATCTTTGGTGAGAAATGTTGAATTTTACAAGTTAGATGAATTTTAATACCAGTAATAAACTTCAATACATGAACATATAAAAACTTAAGTAAAATTTAAATTGTAATAAAACATAGCAACATAAATTCCATCTTTATCAACTTAACGCTCTACTGGTCACTGCGTTAATTTTAACGCTTTGCTGGTTAAAGTTGATCATTGATGTGTTTCACTGAATGTCATGTACAGAAGAATAATAAATAACATGTACAGAAAAATAATTCTCAAATAAACTACAGAGTATTACTAAGTTAGAGAATCATAAACACTATTGGATCTGCCTTATACTCAGATAGTTCTGAGCTTGATCTTGTCACTGAAAGGACAAGTCAAACTTGGTTAAACCACATACGTACCTTGAGAGAGATAGAGTTCAAGTAGAAGTAAACAGACCTTCAATCAAATTCACAGTCATGCTAATGATGCAATGTAGCAATCAATATATACCATCACGATAGCTAGAAGATCTTGGAGTCTGCTTCGGGTAACCCAGTCCGTGGAGTAGACTAAGTATGCAGGGGCAGCCACAGGCTATCCAATTCGTGGATCAGATAGAGCGTGGAGGGATCACGCTGGGAAGGTACCGACAGCCAACAGTTGGAGCCGACAAACAAAGTAAAAGCGAATCAGTGGAGTCACGTGCGGGTAGCAACCGACAGAAAAGAAAAACCCAGATCAGTGTGGGCATCCACACAGGAAAAACGCAGGCAGCCAGCAAAGGAAAACCCTGTGAACAAAACGACCAACAGCTCGTGAAGGAAAACGACCAACAACTCGTGAAGGAAAGCAGCCCGTGAAGGAAAAACGACAGAGAGAAAACTCAGTTGTTAAATAAACAAATCGCAGAAGTCAAATCATCGAGAGATCAAGCAGAGCCTGTGAAAGATAAAAAAGCGCAGAGATAAATCATGCAGAGCCTGTGAAGGATAAGATCGCAAACAACCGTGAAAGAACACGTGAAGGTAAGTGGAGAGGCTTCCAAAAATTCGATGATCACATAAAAGAAAACCTCATCTATTTATAATATTAAATGGTGTAATAGATTCACGTTGAGGTCCACAATAAACAAAATAAAATGACCAAACCATAAAATAAAAAATGGACCAATAATATTAAATAATCAAACCATAAAGTAAATAATATTAAATAATCCAAACCATAAATAACAGGTTTGACCACTAACCCTATTATAAAATACTCAAAACAATAATCATAAAGTAAAGCTCTTAAGATGAGACTAAATGGTAAAAAAGTCTTTATTTATAAAATCATAAAGATTTTATTAATAAGACTATAAAATAATTAATTAAAGAATTTACAATAAAGTCATAAAGTGAAAGTCAAAAAAGGGTCCAACATAAAGTGAATGGTCTGAAACCATAAGTGGGTTAAAGGGTCCTTTTAACAAAACATAAGCTAACCACAACAATACAAGGTCCAATTGTCTTTAATAAACAATTAGGTAAATATACTCCATAAAGTAGGAGTCATCATAATCAAAGGTGCACACAAGCGAGAGTGCTAGGACCAAGTAAGAATAGGACCATGAGTCAACAACCACAAGATCAAAGTGAACCGTAAAGGTGTACAAGCATTCAAATAGGATCAACAAGACCAAAGGCTTTTCTCTCTCTCAAGGTACATAGTTTCATATATTTTGTCATCATTGTATAAGGGGGAAGATCCAAACGAATGGTACAATTCTTTTGTCCTTAACACTGCTCCTAAGGGTTAGGTGCTAGGGACATCATCAAGGGGTGGCCAATCCCTTGAGAAGCAATCTAGCAATAACCGATTAGGAGAGGGGACATCATTATCTTCCATTCTTAATGAATGGATTTCAGCCTTAGAATGAGTTTCAGTCTCACACTGAATCATGTTGTTCAATCCCTAGACCCTGACCGAGTCCTCCATTCTCTCACAGAATGGTTCTCAGTACTAAGCTGAGTTTCAATCTCACACTGAAAGTTGATCAACTACCTGCAGGACCTACTTGGACATCGTGTCCCTGGTCCCATACCAAAATATATCTCTGCCTCTACCTGCAGGCTCTACTTGGACATCACATCCTTGGTCCCAAACCAGAATACCATAGAGGCATATAAGGGCCCTAGCCACATGCTAGGGGCTTTGCCATGGAATCAATCTGCTTGGTCCTATACCAAGAACCCCAAGAGACTACTGGGGGCCCTAGGGTACCTTCTACGGTCTTACTATGTCCTAGTCAACTGACTAGGAAACCATTCTCTGAGAATGGGTCTCGCAGCTGCACTAACTTTAACAAGAAACCCACACCTGAACAAATTATGGAGAGGTAAAAAGGGGTCGTTTATCGAAGAAACAAAAATATGATCCCAACCAATTCAAATCAGCATATGCCAAAGGAACCAAAGATTCTAGGTTTCTCATATGATCAATTTCCATGAGGTTCAGATCAATCACACATCCCAAAGTTAGAGCCAGATGTTACCAACTAGGTTGCATCTAATCGGACTTTTAAGGGAGCCGGCAAAGATGAAAAAAGCACTTGTTCAAACTCAGAGCTCAGAGGTCCATCAGGCCTTCCTGGCCTTTTTTTTATTTTTTGTACCATATGTTCATACCCCTTCGGGAAAGTTGTAATAAATGTACTAGCATGGCAATTTTTTGTAAACGACTTGGCTTCCTAAGACTTAAACGTCAATCCGATCATTCCAAGGTGCTTTTTCCCTTGTCAATTATGCAATGTTGAATAAGCGATGTATAATTTTTGAGTTTCTCGCCGCTCCTCCAAAGCTGGAGTGGTCATCTTGGTGGGTAGGCTTTAGGAGGTTATTAAGGTTCATGTGTCAATGTATATGAGTGTGCTAGGCATCGGTATTTAGTCGTATGGACATGTGCTACATGCTACATCCCCATAGTGTTTCGTCCAATTCCAAGAAAAATGTTTTTCTTTTCTGTTTTTTAAGCCATTTTTAATGGTTTAATTAAGAAACTTGTAAGTGGCATAAAAACCCAATTCGGAGGCGGATTTTGGCATGGAGATGCTCGTTTTCACACCAGAGCATACACATTACCCCAAGACCCACTTTCCATACACTTCGGGTGATCAAAAAGTCACTTAAGGTCATTTTTCGCTAATGGAGCATCAAAATGACACTTAAAAGGTAAAAGTGAATCATTTTGCATAAGTCAAAATAGTGGAAAAGTCAAAAAAGTGATTGTTTAATGGTTAAGTGATGATGGGGCATGGTGGTCCCTATAGAGGTGAATTCTTCTTAAGGAAGAAGCGCCACTTTAAAATCATGTTTCACTTAAGACCAAAGTTTAAACTCACGTTTTTCCCATGCGATTTTTTCAAAGCTTGAGTGTGGGCCACACTTGTGATTAGAGAATGGGTGGTGATGTGACTCATCATTTAATATGACATCACATATCATTGGTTATATCTACCACGTGTTTTATCCAAAGTTTAAACTCACATCTTATTAAGTTGTCGGATGGTAGCATGAGGGAATTGGCACATGCCCTTTGAACTCGTGTGTTAGATTGGTGACGTGGTTTGGTAGGTGAAGGAGGTCGCCTACCTCATGGGAGGTGGCACCTCCTTCACAGTATCACTCAAGTTAAACTCAAGATCATCCCACCGATCCCACTAATTTCTCATGTCACTCAACTTCAACTCCCAGTGGTGATTCCCCTCCCCCCTCTTTGGAGTTTCTATATATTGAAGGCAATTTGACCATCGTATTCATCAGAAGGTGGAACCTCTACTTGAAATCATTGTAATATTTTCCTAAGTAGTGTTAATAAAAGGCTTTGGAGGCAATTTCTGTGTGGTATCTATGGATGTTTGGATGGAGTTCACTCTACATTAGTGACGTAACTTGTATTGGTTTCCATGCTTGCATATGTTTGGGATTAACTTGCTTTCAGAACAAAATGGTAATTTAGTAAAGATAAAAGGTAATTCTTGATAGGTTACTCTTTTATTGTAAGTCAAAGAAGACTAATTGGTATATGTATAATTTCATGTTTAGATCTACATTGTTGTTGTAGTATTCTTTTCTTTTTGTTTACGCGGGTATTTTTAATCCTCATTGCCAGTGTTGAGAATATTTTGCAGGAAGCCAAAGCTGAAGTATTGATGAGTGAATGGGCTCTACCTTTCCTTCAGTAAAATCGAAAAGAGAATCTTTGTCCCTCTGATTCCACCAAGGAGGCGTTTTCTATCCTTTATTTCTTGCTCTCCTCTGGGTTCTTCAACTTTTGATTCACAACTTTCTTGAAAAATTCTTTTAGTTTCAAACGTTTCCATATTAGATCTATCATCTAGAGTTATATTAAAAGTAGATCTAAGGTCTAAAAGTTTCTAGTTCCAGTTTGCTTCCAAGGTCATTTAAAATCCTAGACCTTGTTACTTTCGGTTTTTATTTTGCAAGTTTAAAACTTTGAAAATTAAAAAGCTTGTTCAAGGAGTTTTGTGCATTTCAAATTCTTATCTAGCAATTTAGTGCTTTGATTTGTTTCCTATCCTTAAGAAGAAAACAAAGACCTTGAGAAAACAGCTTTCTATCTCACTTTCTTAGTCATTTTTCACTTAGTTTTTTTCAGCTTTCTACTTGGAATATTTTTTGGTAAACTTTGGTAGTTTTTCCCAAAGCACTCTTAAAGTGTTTTTGGGCATATTCTACTAATGTTTGTTGGCTGGTTTTTACAGGTTTATGATAAAAGAGGAGGAAACTCTAGCAAATTTTCGCAAAATTGAGCAAAAGGAAGACCAATGGAGCTCCCCCTTGCATAAAAATTATTTTTTTCAATAAGTTGTAAGCCTTTGGATCCAAAGTATAAGGACCAAAGCGCATTTCTTTCATTTTGTAAAATGTTAATAAAGTTTTGAGTAGGCTCCTAAGAGCTCACTCCCCATCTGCCCTAGGGAGATTCACGTCGGTGTTCAATTTTTATGATGCTTTAATTTTAGTTAGTTTAGCTTCAAATTTAAATTTATTTGTTTCATTTATCAAAGGAGAAAAAGAAATACTTACCCCATGCTCTCCCAAGTATCCTGAAAAGGGGAAAGAGATTCGTGGTAGTAACTAATTAAAAAATCTTTCATTTGTTGCTTTAGAGTTTAAAATAAACCCCCTTGCTTTCTCAGGTAGGGTTCACAGATAAGGACTTGCCCGAGTACTGGACCTGGAAAGAGACTCTTGGGTTTTCATTTTTAATCAAACAAATCGTGTGCAAAAAATCCTTAAAATTAACAAGGCTCTTATCCTCGTATGCTCTACTTCCACTACAGCTTCACCTAATCAGTTGGTTGTATCAGAAAAGGATCTAAGTGACTAGTAATTAGTCTCATCTTTCTAATTAATTTTCCAACAACGAAAATCCAGCATTGTGTTTTACTTCGTGTGGGAAAATTGTACAGAGGAAGCGAGAACAACTGAAAAGTGACTACACGGCCCTGTCAGGATACATCCTTGTTGGTGTAGTGTTGGACATCCCCCCGTGATTCCATTCAACCCACTTTCCTCATGTGCTACCACACTTAGTGAGTCTGGACATATTCCCTATACTTTCGAGATATATCGGGAATCCCCCTCCTTTCTAATAATCCAGATCATCACCACATTAATAAAACCGACCAACAATTTACCCACTCCCTTAATCGCTCACTAATAATTTTAAAACTCACCAACGAGACAATTGCAATACTTACACGACACAACAATACTCCAATATTCATCGAAACTGGTCTATATTATTTTTAATGCTTAAACCCAATTTTGCAAGATGTCGTGAATGTTGTTTACATTATCATATGTTGTTGATGTGATTTCTACCCTGCAATAGTCCGTTGTGATATTTTGTCCATTTCACTTTAACTCCTAGAATCAGTCTTAGCTTTCGTAGAACAAAATCCCTAGATTTTACTTTTCAGACTACCCACCTTAGCTTCGCTAGGAGTTGGCCTAAACGGAGGAGCTGAATATTAGGCGACAACACTTGGCTCCAGCTTGCCCCCAAGGTCGCACCCAGTGGCATGAAGATTTCTGCCACATGACCTGAGGTGCGAATTAGGAGGCAACATGACCAAACCTCAAGAATCCAAGTTGGGAGTGATTAAACTCTAATCCCCCCAAAATCTATCTTGTGAGGACTGACCATGGCATAAGAATCCAAGTTGGGAGTGATTAAACTCTAATCCCCCAAAAATCTATCTTGTGAGGACTGACCATGGCATAAGAATCCTGGCAAAAGGAGTCAAGACAAGAGAGGGCCCTGTCCACTGAGGTCTACTCGATACTACCAAAGAGAAGGGAGTTGTTGATAAAATGGTTATTAGCCATTTCTGAACCATCTAGAAGGGAAATCTCTCTAATATGTACTGCAACCCATGTAGCCTCCAAAAAGTACCCCAAAGCATCAACAATCAACACATATAAGTACGTAGCCAAATGGCATCCCTGCCTGATAGAGGATTGTGCGTGACAAACCCCGAAAATCATTAAAAGTCATTTTAAAGACAAATTAGGCAGGTCGTCCTAGAGAACGGAAAAGTTGTGTCCTTTTTGTCATATAAATAAGACATCCTCCTCTCATTTGTAAGCAAGATCTCGAGATCAAATAAGATATTTTTTCTCTTTCTTTTTGTGTACATGAGCTTATCAAGTGGCATGAACCTAATTTCTTAGCAAGTTCTAAGGTTTTTCAAGAATAAAGTTGATGCACAAGGTCTATTTACTATCTTTCAAGGTTTATCTAAGGTGAAAAGATTCTTGGGGCATTAGTCTCTTGTCTTGCATTACAGGAGGCATCCAAGGTAAGAGTAACATAAGGTTTTTATGCATAATAATATGGTCTTGTAAGTGAGATATCCCTCTTGAAGGGTCTCTCTTGTGTTTGATCTTGACATCTTTTTTTGTCCTAATTATGCCAACATTGACACAACCTAGGGTTTCTTAGCTTTTCCCTAGTTCATACAAATATTGAATTACCAATTCTTAAGAGAAACATTAACCCCAAGTTTTTAGTGCCTAGAAGAAACAAGACCTAAAAATCCTTATTTTTTGGTGCCCAGAAGGAATGAAATAATATATATATATATATATATATATATAATATTTCATTCCATGGGGCATAGCTTGAGTGGTTGGGAGATTTGGTTATTGTGCTCCCCACCCGGGTTCGAATCTCGCCAGGGAAATTTGCTCCTTGGGAACCCTTGTATGTAATGAAATATTAGGCTAGTGAGTCGTTTATCGTGATTGGCCCTCTCGGGGGGTTGTTGTTGCCCGTTCATGTATAATTGCCAAGCAAGTATAAGATATTTTACCGGGTGGACGTAGCCATGGTGTAAACTGGGCTTCCATGGTGAACCACCTTTAATATATATATATATATATATATAATTTTAAAGATTTTAAAAACACAGGAAAATGATACGTGAATTGGATATATATATATATATAATTTCAAAATATTAATTGTTGAAGGAAACAGACCTTTTTTAAGAAGCTCGCTTTTATTTGTACTAATATTTTTTTATTTCTAGTCACATCAATGTTAGTGTTTTTAATTAATTTTATTTCTATACAACTTTTAAATTTAATGTAACCATGGTTTGCATAGATTGTAGTGTAAAGGTAAGTTGCTATTACACCTTCCCCACAAAATGACGAACTGATAATATTTTATTGTATCTCTTATGAATCCCATTTTAGACCTCAAAATCTCTCTGATGAGACTCAACCTCTATGATAGAGAGCTACCCCTACCTTGCACTCTGCTCCTCAGAGGCCCTTGCCTCAAATTGCCACATTGGTCGTGGATGAGGTTGGTTCTTAAAGGCCTCTTGGCTTCTCCAGTAGATGATCATCTCCCCAAAGCACCTTTTGCCCTTCCAGTACTCTCTAGATGCACAAAGACATCTACTGTCAACTAGACAAGAAATAAATCAGCCCATCCGAGTGGAAATCTACGAACTATACATCTAGGTTACTTGGACCTCACCTCCAAAAACCCTAGCCCCAAAGATGTCTTTCTACATAAAGGACTTCTAGGAGTCATAAGATGGCATCATCTTCCACCCCCCATACACACGACGAGACTGGATGCACTCACTTGGGATTCCCTTGGGCCAGCTCTAGGTTGGGTCTCATAGACTCCAAGTGGAGACCACTCATTGTATTCCCCGACTAAATAGGATCTCCCAAATGTGCCTCTTACAAGATCTGCAGACAAAGGTACACCTCATTTTCAGCTGCCCTTTCTACTACAAGATTAGAGGACGCTACCATTTCCTCTGTAGGGACTCAAGGAGATTTCTCTCCACTTTCTTTTGATATCTAGATTAGAGATGCCTATCCCTCTTCATCAAGGAGATATTCAGCTACACATCCTGATTCTTGCAAACCCCATCCAACCATGGGACTACCAGGAGGATCACCTCATAATTTTGTGTTGCTTCATCAAATTTTGGGGTAACAAGAGACAAGAAGAGCTTCAAAGTACTTCAAACCGTAGAGTGGTGAGACCTCATCTTCTCCCTCAGCCTTCCCCCTCAGGAGATCAACCGATATCTTTGAGACTAGTTCGAAGGTGTCTGACCAAAATCTTACTACACATCCTAATAGTGACAAACAAATCAGCTCCAGACTGTGTTGTGAATATTTAAATGATATTATTAATTATAAATAAATAAACTATTAGTTACTAAGGTGAAAGGGCGTAGCCCTTCACTATGCATGCTCAAGCCTTATAAAGGCAAGCCTCATGCTCTATCAATATATATTTTTATTTTTATTCTTAATCATGGAAGACGAACTCGCTTCTTAACTGTCCAATTAGATACGGTTGTTCCATTGGTATCAAAGCGGATTCGCTCCTCCTAATCTGAGCTCGGATTCAGCTCATTGGCCCCCAATTCACCATGTTGCTCCTTATTCTCTCCATTCCCTCATTCTCGCACACTCATTTTCTTAATCTTATCCCGCTCACCTCTTCCCCTATCTCCCTCACTCGTTCTTTGTTCTCCCCTCGCGCGTCTCTCTCCCCACTTCACGTTGCTCTCTCCGCTGCACTCCCTTTCACCATCCTCTACACCTATCTCCTCTTCACACTCGCGTCCTTCCAATCCAACATGCTCCATTCCCCATATACTTCCATCGCTAACGCTCCTCTCCATCTGGCACACCACTCTACATTCCCCTCTGCTCCACGCACAGTCGTCACTACTTACCTTGCCTCCATTTCCTCCGTCAAATGCCCTTGGATTTCACTTGCGATCTCCACTTCCCCTCTCATACAGCACAGACCTCACATTGGCATCCCCATCCCTCATGCGACTCCCCAAACGCCTTTATTTTCCCACCTCCGTCACTGCTCCCAATATCCCACGCCCTTGCAACATCCCATGTCTCCTACGCGTGCCCTCCTGTTGCGTTCCTTCCCCGTCACACTCCCATCCACCTCCGCAGTCGATGTCCAAACCTCCACGCTGCCTGCGCCTACCCACTCCAGCATACCTGTGCGCTGCCCCTGCCACAGCCTGTTAATCCTTCACAAAAATTAATAACTATTTCCTTCAATCTGCGTGCACACTCCATTCTTGAAACGCCTCAAACCCTAATTTCCAATATATTTCATATATTACAATAATAATATTAATTATTATTATAACATATTATATACCATTCAATATTGGAATAAATAGATATTATATTATTGATAATATTACATTGTTAATAATTATAATATTATTATTCAAAAATAAATAAATAAAAGTTATTATTAAAATATAATAATAACCTTTTTTACCTCGGAAGCCAAAATAGCGTCCAAATACACACCTCCACATACGAGGACCAAGACCATGGTTGAATTAAAAGACCAAATCAAGAAATTGGAGAAGGACATCAAGGCCCTCATCGCTAACCAAAACCAATTAGAGGAAGAGATAAAAAATAACAATACAGTGCTCAAAAAAGAAATCAAAGACAAAATTGTTATGGTACTAGAAAGAAGGCTAGATGAAAAATTGGACATCCTGAACGAGAAACAAAAAGGACTAGAAGACAAAATGAGTACCATGACTCAAGACATAAACACCATAACACAAAACTTGAGCACCATGACGCAGAACCATAATACATTAATGGAGGTGTTACAAAAACTAATGCCTAGTACAGACCACGTCAGCAGTCCAGACATGTTAGATGCCTCATTTCATGTTTCCACACAGGAAACACTCGCCAAGAATCAAGAAGATTTGCAAAAAGAATAAAGATTAACAATGTGACACTTAAACAAGAGATAGAAACAAAAGTACTTCCAGATATGGAGGCACGATTAAACAACAAAATAGACACTATTAGTAAGATAGTAGAGAAGGAAAAGGCTAAAAATCACCGCCAACAACTAAGCAGTTCAAATATGTCGATTGCATCTTCTAATAGCTCTGAGCCACCATCAAAACGTAAAGCAAAAGGCAACCAATATCATCCTTACATAGTGTACCCACCTAAGGCAAAAATAGAGTCGTCGAAATACAATGGAAGTGAAGACCAATGCATTGTCTGGTCAAACAAAGCGGAAGAATACTTCGACATTTAAAATATTCAATCTGACGAGGAGAAGGTGAAATATGCGTCAATGCATATGGAAGGGTACGCCTATAATTGGTACTTATGGTGGAAGAGAGACAATTTTGCCTACACCTAGAACTTGTTCAAAAATGATTTTTTTAATAGGTTTCAAGGAATCGGAGAAGATGAATTTTTCAGTAAACTTACCAGATTACAACAGGTCAGAAGCGTTGAGGAATTCACACATCAGTGGGAATCCCTATCGACACGAGTATTTGGGTTGTCTGACAAACAAAGACTCGAAACCTATTTAGGAGGTCTTAAACCATACCTCCAAAAAGAATTAAAGATGCATGACATACCTAACGTAGAAGTGGCAAGACATAAAGAAAAATACGCAGAACGCACATTGGAAGGAATAAAAACAAGAGGCGATAACCATTATCGACAAGAAAAAGAGACACAATGTAGATATTGTGAAAATAATTGGTCACCCGGTCATCAATGCCACAAACCTCAATCATATGGCTATGAATTTGAAAATAGGTTGAAAACTTCTAACGATTACTCTGATAATTAAAAAAAAACACATGTCGTTGATGCGGTGACGACTGGACCCCAGGCCATAAATGTAGGAACAGTCATACAATACAGTGCAGAATCATCAATGGAAAGGAAGTGCAAGTCTCTGCAAAAGAAGTCTCGTCTGATTCTAATACCGACACAGAATCAGAATGAAGGACGACATTAGAAAAATCAAGCTTTGAGGACAAAGCTTTCCCAAGGGGAAGGCAATGTTGTGAATATTTAAATGATATTATTAATTATAAATAAATAAACTATTAGTTACTAAGTTTAAAGGGCGTAACCCTTCACTATGCATGCTCAAGCCTTATAAAGGCGAGCCTCATTGTAATATTTTATCATCATCTATCAATATATATTATTATTTTTACTCTTAATCATGGAAGACGGCCTTGCTTCTTAACTGTCCAACCGGATACGGTTGTTCTAGACAGATCTATCGTGGGGTGCCTCCTGCTCGTCGGACTACTGCCCAGCCCTAGCTGAGTAGGAAGATATTTATTCCGAGTTTATTTCCTTTGGCTTCAAATGGTAGGAGAGAAGAGCTACCTCAATCCTATGGCCCCCCTAGGATCATACAACAAGATCCCACTATGGTGCCCAAGGACTCTGACTCCAAGCCAATGCATTTGTCACCCCCCTCACCCTCTGTCATCAAGCCCAAGAGACCTTGACATCATTGCTTTCAGCTCTCTCTCTCTCTCTCTCTCTCTACTAGAACCAAGATGTTTCCTATCTCAAACATTCTCACGTTGTATAAACACACCTATGACATTGTTCTATATACATATTTTGGTGCCAGCGTGAGCTAGTGATTTACTTCAGTGTTCCACGGGGACACGTCCCGCAGGGTCAGGGACGCGTTTCCACGTTTCCTGCGTCCCCGGGACTTGGGGATTCCTAGGCGAAACTTTCCCTCCCCAACCATGCCCTTGTAAATTTTTTTTTAATATTTTCCCATTATTTTCCCATTATTTTCACATTTTACAATTCCTACTTGGTACTACTTAAGAAAATAAACTGATATATTTAGTA
The DNA here is from genome assembly GCA_001517045.1 of Pseudotsuga menziesii. NCBI lineage: Eukaryota > Viridiplantae > Streptophyta > Pinopsida > Pinales > Pinaceae > Pseudotsuga > Pseudotsuga menziesii. Next base: position 585,509 of record LPNX010244276.1, read on the forward strand.
TTTACATTGCACAATCATTAATATACATAAAATGAATTATTATTTTTGATATTTTATTTTATTTTTATAATTTTAGAGACGTCCCCACGTCCCCCCCGAATATCCCTAAATTTGGGGGTGGTCTCCACGCGTCCCGATTGTGCGTTTCCCCGCTCCCGCGTCCCCCCGTCCCAGAAACTTGGGGGAACATTGATTTACTTTTCTTCCCTTGTTTTTTATTTCACCATTTTCTAGGAGCTGCCTTCGTACTCCCACATTTTATTCACATTGCATGTATATTTTAGTCACATTGACCTACTTTATGGTCATTCGTTGGACATTAATAAAATTATCTTATCTTACATCACTGAATCATATAGAAAGCCCAACAAAGAGCAGAAATGGGCCACAATAGTATTGAATACATCCTAATGATGAATCAAAAATAAGTTCAAAAATATGCCCACAGAATATGGCAAAACAATACCAACAATGGAATAGACCCACAAACAAGGGAACAAAGAAACACAGGTATGCAAGTACAAGAGAATTGTCAAACTATAAACAATAATGTACGTCATTTGTATTAATATAGAGTACAAAATCGTGGGAAGAGTGAACAAGTTTAGCAAGTTTCTGATAAAATACAGTGAAGTTTGAGAATAATAAATTTAGGGTATATCACCCAGAACTGATAACGGTAAAGCACAAAGTGTACTAAGGTACCAAATTGTATGAGTACTAACATAATACACTTTCACTAGACTAAGTTTTGTCTGTACAACTCTTAACTACAGTAAGATATGATTGATTGTTGTAAAGGGCATCTTCCCCTACCACAGGCTTGGCCGAATTTCTTGTCAGGAGTTCCTCATAGAACTATTGAAGAATATGTATTTGTTCCAATGGTGCTGAATACTACGGCGTCATTCGTTCTCTGACCTTAATACCAATCCTCTGTCCAATGAAAATAACGACACTCGTACTGTGTTTGTTGTATGTTCATGCATTTTTTTCAACAAACGGTACACTGTCTTGAATGGCATGAAGATGCATTATTTGTTGAAGATGAAAATGACAAAAGACTCTGAGGACATCTGACGTTGACTGAGAATTTCTATACTCTATAGGAAGATATTATGGAAAATGGTTCTAGGGTTCATACCAGAATGTTGAAACTACAAAAGGAAAAATGACATGATACTGAACAATTGCAAGTCTTGTAGAAAAGGCATTGATTACATATTCACTTTTGATCTTGCACTTTTACACATTATATATCAAGGAAACAGATGGAAAATGTAATGTTGAGAGATGATAAATCAAACTTTATTTCAAAGGTGAGTGTCAGATAAACTAACATTAACTACTGACATGCAAAAGGCAGAGCAAACTGACTTGCAGTTCAATTTCATTAGAGACAAAAATAATTTACCTGAAGCATGCGACACATCATTGGTTCTTGAGCAATAAGATCACTTTTTGGGATTTTGTTCAACTGATTATCGAGCTCATGCAGAACTGTTTCTGCAAGCTCCATCTGAAATTGTCAAACACAAGATAAGACAACTAAGAAAAAAGCTCCATCTGAAATTGTCAAACACAAAATAAGACAACTAAGAAAAAAGCTCCATCTGAACTCTTCCAGATAATTGCTTTACCAATAGAGTTAAAGAATAAGCAATCACCTCTTTTGTCAAAGAACCCTTTTGTGCTAAGAGCGCAAGAAGTTTGCGTTTAAGTTGTTCCTCGAGTCTTTTCTGCATGCATGGATCCATCAAGCTTTTTATTTGCACGCCATATTATACCTTTATCAGTTTCATAGACCTTTTAAAAGAAAACCACAGCTGACAAGGAAGCCCAAATTATCTTCAAAACACGCAAATGAAACAAATAAAATCCAGCAAAGCAAATCAAAACTAAACACTGGTGAAGACAACTGTATAAAATGTAACCATTCTAACTGCAACATTAAATTCTATCCTCTTCTCTTGAGAATAATCCATGCATAGAACACTGTATAACATGACCTCAGGCATTCATACGAAAAGAGTTTAGAATTTCTGAAAAAACTCATGATACATAATGATTCTTATAGGCGATGAATTGAGTGATTTCAGCATCTGTCCCTCAACATTGGTGACTAATATCCCCAATTATGAATAAAATTCAAGCAACCCACTCACTTCCCCACAAGGTGTATAAGACTAATATAGGACAGATGGTCTCTAGGAGGAAAAAGTTTGCAATCTTCATGGGAAGGGAAAAAACAAGTTAACTTCAATGGGGCAGCAAGAGAATTCCAGGGAAAGCGGATCTTTTGGAGGGGTGCTAACAGAGGATAGATGGAATATTTTTTGCAATATATAAGCAGAATATAGAGGAAGACATAAACAATCAGGCTGAGATCTTGGCTTTAATAGACCTGCAAAAGCTGGGTATTAATGACATCATAGTAGAAGGAGAATCTCGAATTACTTTGTATGATATAATGTGAATTAGATCCTACGAACCAAAATATCAACCAGTTGAAGTGATTTAAATAAGTAAGATCAACCTTCAAGAATATCAACTTCAACTATGTAACAACATATGTTGATAAACCAACAGAGACACAAAGCACACCAAATATTCATGTGGAACACAGCTCCAAAAATTATAATGATGATCAGTTACACAATAACTTAAATATTGAACCCAAGGGATTAGCTCAACTGGTTGTTGCCCATGTTGCTGGGCGTGTGACTGGTATCATGCCAGCACATGCCTAGTTCAAATCCCCTTGGGTGGGGAGTGTTATCCCCTAACACGTAGGGGGCGACTTGATTATCAATGCCTATGTGATCTTCTATTACATCCAGCAGTTCCATGGATGAGATCTATGGATCATCCATTGATATTTGCCAAAGACACTTCCATAATGCTAGATCACCACTATTGTGCCAGAGATGCTTGGGACCTTTTCTAGCAGATGCCAATGTTATGACACATGCAGGACATATTGACACGTGGGGATTGCCTTCTTGTATATGGTATGTGACCATGAGAGGTCAAATGGTGTTGCTCTATAATGGCTCATGTACTTGTAATAGTTGTTTCATCACTTGGATGTACCTATCGTCACATCCATAGTAGTGGGGCTACCATGATGCAGATCAGACCTATCAGAGGCATGAGCCAGTTCTTCGAATGAGTGGAGCACATTTTCATTCCGGTGGTGGATTATTTGTACTTGTAGAGCCCACAGAGCAGTCCAGCAGTATCCCATTTCATGACTTGGTCATGCATGACCCCAATGAGAGGACTTGGTGCGGTTGTGGTTCACTTAGCAGAACAGGCAGCTGTTATGTTCTTCCTTTCCCTTGAGCACTCAGAGTTGGTCTAGATGCTTATATTCTGAGACAGATATATGGCTGAGCGGGTATACATGTGTATTGGGGTATTTTTTCTTGTTTGTCTTGCTTTTATTATTAGCTTTAACTTGGCATGGTGACTGCCATTGGTGATTATATGTTATTGGGTGTCTCATGAACTTGTTTCTAAGAGTAAATGCATGATCCTGAATATTAAGACCTTGTCATATGCTTACTAGTATTGCCTACCTTATGTAGACCTTAGCCTTACCTTTGCTATGTATGGCATCACTTTTCACTTTCCTCCATACATCCAGTCTACTTCCATTTATGATTTTATCCTTGACTTATGACTTGCACTTGTGAGATTGATGAGCCTTACCCCACTTTGACCTCTATGCATGATGGACTCCATGTTTTGCCTGTCTTGGCTCTAGAGTGAACGGGTTGTTTCTTTTAGTACTCAAACCAAGTATTCCCTAAATTTTCTTATGTGAAATGAAATGCATTGGAACGCATAAATGCTATATCTACATGATGCAAAAGGGCCAGCTGCAATTAGTTGTGTTTTTAAACACTTGGCCTTAATGAAATGAAAGTAAATAAACTAGTCAATGGCCAAGGGATGAGCACTCATCCTTTGTATGATGTAAGGCCATTTACCCCTACAGGGAAATAGGGTGGAAACTTGGTCGAGGCTATGGATGCTTGTTGGCAGCAAAGCTACGGCAAGTCATTATCTGGGACCCGCAAGGCTATCCAGGGCACCTGCCCTTGGAGGTTGGCTAGTAATCTTGTGAAATGTGAAACACTTTGAAAGCTGAATCAAATGAATTATGAAAGGGATGCTTGTTAGAACATAGAGTCTACAAGAAGTAAGCCCAACTACTCTACCCATTTGTAAGACACTTCCTTTCCCTAGTGTCTTCTGTCATGCATAGTACATACTGTCACTATGATTCCTTGTATCCCTTGCTACTCTGAGAGATCACATGGTCAAAGTCAAAACAAGTCCATCCCTCTAATCCTAGCTTTATTTTGTTCACCTCATCCATCATAGCAACTTGGTTAAGTTTGTAAGTGAGCATGTATAAAGGGCTTCATGAAAGATCATGTATCCTACTCTAATAAAAGTTAGTTTATTGCTTAATTGTATGTCACCTAAGTCACCTTACACGAAGGACACAAAAATACAAGTGTCCAATACGGACACAGTGACCCCTGAAATCAGGAAACACAGGACACGTTTATATATATGTATATATATATTAAACATATAGACATATAGATCAAATTTTTTTTAGAAACTAGAACATTTACAAATATTCAATAGAAATTACTAATTAGAAACAAATACACTACACTTTTTGTCATTCACAAATCACAATGAGACACAATGATGATAACTCAACATGTCGAAACCATATTTCTCATTAAGTCGTCAAAATCAAAATGTATTACATAGATGTCAGAATGCCAATTACATCTATCTAGAGAATCGACCATTCTTCAATCGTTGGAAAGAACAACAAAACATGTAATTAAATATAATATTTCTATTTTAAAATTGCTACAAACTGTTTATATAAATTAAAATTTTCTTTTAAAATCTAAAAAATATTTTACTTAAATTATATATTAAAGTAATTCTTTCTTTTAAAATCCAAAGAATATTTCACTTTTTTTTTAAGATGGAACATTGCTCAAGAAACCCTCAAGTACTTCCCCATTTTTTTTAGGATGGTACTTGAGGTAAACCGTTGGCCCTGATTACGGGACCTAACCCGATGGAGACATCAAGTGAGGCCCCTGCATAGCCACCCAAAGATTTGACCTCAAGACCTTCTGCTAGCGCAAACAACTCTCAATCACTTGAGCTAACCCAATGGGCTCCAAAGAATATTTCACTTACATGATATATTTAAGTAATTCCATAATTCCATGCTTCCATTGATCTGTTTGTGTAGCCTATCAAATTAATTATGCATGGAAAACAAAGAAATAAAGAAAATAGATTGCCTCATCATGTAGAGGTCCTTGAACACCATACCTCTGACTCCTGTGATTTGTAAAGAACATGCAAATCGAAAGGACATCATAAATATCCATGATATGATACCTATGAATAAAATTGGTCGGGCTTAGAATTTAGGATTTAGTCATGTCAATTTCACTCCAATACTATGTTGCCGCCTAATTCGCACCTCGGTTTACATGGCAGAAATTTTCAAGCCAGTGGGTGTGACCTTTGGGGCAAGCAAGTGTCAAATGCTATCACTTGATCTTGAATCCTCCATCTAGGCTCTCTCCTAGCGGAGCCAAGGAGGGTGGTCCCTAGTAAAAAAATCTAAGGTTGTTTAAACTTTAACCTATGAAAGCAAAACAGTCAATCTAGCACATGAAATGATATAAATACTAAAACTAAGATAATATGCAAATAAATTATATCACCAACATATAAAATGGCATTCCATTCAACACGTCAATTGATTTAAAGATCCAAAAAAAAATATACGATACAATAAAGACCAGTGCTGATGGAGTGCTTGCGTGTAAAAGGGTTGCTAGTGATGTCTCAATAAGTATTGCAATTGTCTCAGTTGGTCAGTTTTAAAATTATTGAGTGAGTGATTTGGGAGTGGGCAAATTATTGATCAATTTTATTAAAAAATGTGGTAATGATCTAATTATTAAAGGGAAAATGGTATTCCAGATATACACGAGGGGTACAAGGAATATGTCCGGATTTACTTGGAAGTGGCTCTCACAGTGATGTGTGGGCTAGATGGAGTCCTGGGGTTGTCTTCAACACTACACCAACAAGGGTGTAGCCTAACGAGGCCCCACGATCACTTTCTAGTAGTTCTTGCTTCACTTGAAGAATTTCCCCACTAACGAGTAATTTCGAGTAAGTGTTGGATTTTCACTTTTGGAATTAATTGAAGTGTTAGACTAATTACTAGTCACTCCAATCCCTTTTTGAATGTCCCACCAATCCAGCCAATGGCCTGCAGTGTACACAAGAGCATACAGGAATTGAAGCCTTGTTTATTTTAAGAATTTTAAGCTTAAATTGAGTTGTTTAAAATCACAGTACGATACTCTCGTTTCCGAGAACACAACCTGATTCGTTAATTTTAATGTAAGAAAGTAAAAACTTTAAAAAAAAAAGAAAAAAGAAAAAACAATACGACAATTCCCCCTCAAGAATGAGGTGCGGGCACTTGGCTTCTCGCTTGCTTCTCTTTTAAGCTTTTACAATGATTACAATAAAGAAGTACTTGTGTTCCTTTGTAGAATAGGAGACATAAGCTTACAAAATTTTGGCGTTTTAAAACTACCCAAAGAAAAGATAGGAAGAAAGGTGGCTCCTTGATGGTTGAAATCGAAGAAATCTCACCAAAATGCTTCTCTACCCAATCATCAATGGCTGCAAAACAGCCAACAAAGTTATGCTAAAAATGATAGATTTATCAATTAAAACATAAAAAAATTAGCATAAAATTTAGGTACTTTCAAAAGATAAATTTTTCAACTTTTGACAAGTGCTTTCTTGAAGTTAGATCTATAAAATGTAACTTCAAAATCAAATTTGAACTGTAAATGTAAATCAAATTAGTTTATAATTTATCTTATAGCACTAACTTGATTAACAATTCTAAGAAACCGAAAAATCTTAAAAAATATCTGATGAAAAGTGATAGAAAGAATGCTCCAAAGCTTGGAAACTTTGGGCAATGGAGTCCTCAAGTGGAGAGCGGAGAGATTTAGATCTTCCAACAAGAGCGCAAAGATGTGGGAGAGTCAAGCAAGATCCACCACTTCTTCGAGCAAGATCTACCTGCACAACTTGAACTAAACTTCGAACAAAATGTTATATCCGGTATCACTTACAAAGAAATTAAAAGAATATGCATCCAAGCAAGCAAAACATAAAATTTCTTTATCTCTACGCATAAGAAAATAAAAGAACTAAACAAGTAAGCAAACTTGATTATTCTTTCCTATTGAGTAGCATAAATCCTACCAAGGTCGGTTATAACAATTAATGAAACGAAGAATGAAACTGATACAGCTATAACTCATACAAGCACAAAAGATGATCCACACACTGATGCCCAACATAGGTATGCCTCCAAAGCCTTTATTTCATTCAACAGTGATCAACAAAATGATTACAAGAGATACAGGAGCAGAGGTTCCACACACTTTCGATGAAGAGTGAAGAGAACTTGCTCTAATTTATAGAAAAAACCCAGCAAGAGAGGGGTGCGCACTTGCTCGATAATGCGCTAGGGTTGAGTGAGATGGCAATGGGTTGTCGCAAGGTTGGATCATGAATTAGAATGTGGAAACATCACTTGCTTGGGATAGCACTTGCCACAAACTCAAACTTAGTCTAAAACCACAAGTTGTTCCTTCACAGCATGTGCCCCCACTAGGAGAGATGCACCCCTCTTGCCTGAGGAAACTTCAGAAACTTGAAACGCTTCAAAACGACAAGCTTTGACTTTCCAGAATTGCTCGGGTTCTTGCCACTTTAATTTGCCCAGTCACAAAAACTGATTTCGACAAGTTTCTTATATTTTTTTTAAATGCCGAATTTTTTAATTAACTCTTTTTTTTGGTCTTTTTTGGGTTTTTCGAGTAATATATAATTTTAGAGATAAATAATTACTCGAAAACTTAGAAAAGTGGGTTTAGGGGTTAATTGGATGCTCTGAGTTAGAAAATGAGCACCCCCATGGAAAAATCAACCTCCTAGCCCCATTTTTATGATTTTACGAACTTTTACAATTGACTTATTAAAAAGAAGTCTGTAGAAACGGAAAATATATATATATATTTTCTAGAAATTTAAAAAAAAACTAAGGGGGACTTAGTATATGTTCATAATGGCTCAAAATAATGATTAGCATGGTAATATACATCGACGCCTAGGTTTTAATAACCTCCCAAGGCCTAACCGCCAAGGCAATTATTCCAGCTTTGGAGGCTTGAGTGAAAAACTCAAAACTTATGTAATATCCCAAATACTGATATTTTCTATTTCTATGCAAAGTTACTGAAATAGCCAGGCATGCAAACTGCCACGCAAAATTTCCCTAATTTATAGCTGAAATTAGGGTTAGGGTTAATAGAATGAACACTTACCACTAATAAGCCGACTGAATATGCTCCAAAGAAAATACGCATGCAAGATGAACTGAGCTAATGAAGAAATGACCTTGTTTTCCGCAGTAATACCCTGGTAGGCTGAATCAGCTAAGTGTGACATTTTTGCTGAAGGGATGGTCAGTTTCAGCTACAAATAGGTCGAAAGGTAGGTGTGCCCGTGCCGGAGAGGATGGTCGAAGCATGCAAGAGTTTTGATCTCTCCGGATGCCCTAGCGAATTGATCTACCAATCTGCTGCTCACGCCCCCACACCTCTGTAATCTGCTGCTAGCTGCCCTAGGTGGACAATCTGATGGCTGATAATCACTCAATGCAGTAGAGTGATCCTATCAATGAGGATGCAAGCCACATGCAGAAGAAATATGATGATCCAGAGTCCTGGTGAATGACTTGGGTTTTCCAGCTAAATGCCCCCAGCTGTACGGATGAACCTGCAAATAACCCTCTGGCATATACTGGAACACTGGATAGTGATGAATGCAGTAGACACGGTGACAAACCTGGATGGTTTATCATGAAGGAGACTAGGGCAGATATCTCACTGCCGAAACCCCGTTAGCTGAAGACGTCGTCTCCAACCCCAACTGTTGTGGCCGCACGCAGTGTTGCTACTCAAGAGCTCCAAAATCAATAATCATCAAAAGTAAAGTCTCCATACACTTTATCTTTCTTTTATAACTTTCAATTGCGAAAACCCTAACTTTTAACCTAGTTAGGTCACTTTAACTTCTAAGTTGCAGTTAACTTGCATGCATGCGCATGGAGACTTAATTGGGTACATGCATCATTAAATAATGCTTAGATGTCATGCATGCCGGTGGCCTTTGGTTCTAGTGGCCCTCTTCGACCCAATGGTGATATAATATCGATGCCCGAGATTTTCTGTAGACGGCATCAGTCTTCAATTGATACCCTAACTTGCAGTAACCGCTTGAACCCATAGGAATCACATGGGTTAGCGGTTTGGTCCTCAATGCCTAAGCAGAAGAGGACATTACAGTCCTCCCCGCTTGAGATTGCTTGTCCTCAAGCAACTGCAAATTGGGAAGCTGCAATACCTGTTCTCCTTCCCATGTGACATCCTCTGGAGGTAATTCTTTCCATTGAACCAAGTATTCTCTAATCAACCGGTTCTGGTGTTTGCTTTCTCGAGTCTGTATGATCCGTTCAGGAACCAATATCAATACATTGTGAATTTTACTCTCCTGTGGTAGTTCTAGTTCATATGCCACCTCTCCCACCTTCCTGATTATTCTGTAGGGTCCGTAGAAGCAAGGTTTTAACTTTTCCACTCCTTTCTTCTTAAGTGAAGACTGTCTGTAGGGTTGTAGCCTTAAGTATACCAAATCTCCTACTTCGAAGCTCCGCTCAACCCTCTATCTATCTACATACAACTTCTGTTGATTCTGGGTTGTCTGTAAGTTCTCTTTCAGGATTTTAAGAATATCCTGACTGTCCTGTATCCAATCCTTTGCCTTAGGAGCCCTGCTATCTCCGAATGCTAAATCTACATAGTCCAAGGCCTCGTAGCCATATAATGCCTTAAAAGGTGTCATCCTAATAGACATGTGATAGGAAGCGTTGTAGTAGTACTCCCCTAAGTGTAGCCATTTAATCCAGGCTTGCTACTACCCTGTTACATAGTTCCTCAAATATCCTTCAATCCACTTGTTGACGATTTCGGTTTGTCCATCTCTCTGGGGATGATAACTTGTGCTAGTAGCAAGCTCGGTCCCTACTAATCTGAATAGTTCCTGCCAAAAGGAACCTTTGAATATACTGTCTCGGTCACTAACAATGGTCTTAGGTAACCCGTGTAACTTGAAGACCTCCCTGAAAAATAACTCAGCTACCTGAGCTGCGGAGCAATCAAATGATATAGAAAAGAAATGTGCAAATTTGGTCAATCGATCAACCACGACATATAAACAATCTCTCCCTTGGACCTTGAGCAATCCTGTAATGAAGTCCATGGAAACACTTTCCCACTTCTGTTCTGGAATCGGTAGTGGCTGAAGCAACCCCGCTGGATGGATGTGCTCAATCTTGTTCTACTGACATATGCTACATTCCCGCACGTGCTACATAACCTCCCCTTTGAGGCCCTTCCATGAGAACCTCTCTCATATCTGCTTGTAGGTATTCAAGAAACCCTGATGTCTTGATAGTGGAGAGTCGTGTGCAACCTGTATGATTTTCTTTCTTAAAGTTGATTCTGGGACGAGGTATATCCTGCTCTTGTAATAGATGATGTCATCGACAATTCTGTACCTGTCATCCTGAATCTGTCCATCCAATAATTTACAAGCGAATTTATTTTTGGAGTATTCTACTAAGAGGAGAGCCCTCCAATCTGTGGATATACTCATGAGAGATAATGAGGCGGGTTGCCTGGATAATGCATCAGCTACTATATTATTCTTACCTTTTACATACTCTATCTCGAAATCGTAGGCTTCTACTTTGCTAACCCATTTCTGTTGGTGCTCATTCAGTTCCTTCTGCTCCAAGAAGTACTTGAGGCTGTTATGATCTGTCTTGATTTTGAACTTGCTGCCCACCAGGTACTGTCTGAACTTTGTGAGAGCATGTAAGATGGCTAGCATTTCTTTGTGATATATGGAGTAGTGGCGCTCGTAGTTCTTCAGTTTTCGGCTCTCAAACGCAATAGGGTGATGGTTTTGCATCAATACTACTCCTAGCCCTTCCCCTGAGGCATCACATTCGACTACAAATGGTTGTGAGAAGTCTGGTAATGCTAAAACTGGGCAAGAACTCATAATGACTTTCATCTCCTCAAAAGTTTTCTGTGCTAGTTCTGTCCAGGTGAATGCTCTCTTCTTTGTGAGATCTATGAGGGGTGTGGCAAATTGGGAGAATCCCTTAACATACCTTCTGTAATAAGTGCAAAGGACTAAGAAGCCTCTCAATTCGGTGATTGTTTTTGGCGCGGTCCAATCTCTGATAGCTCAGATTTTGTCCATGTCAACCTATACTCCTTTTTCACTGATTATGTGCCCTAGATACAGCATTTCCTTCATGCCAAATTCACACTTGGACATTTTCGCATAAAGCGAGTGTTCTTCTAGAATGCTCAATACTTCGTCCAGGTGTTTCAGATGTTCCTCCCATGTTTTGCTGTAAATCAGGATGTCATCAAAGAATACTAACAAAAACTTACGTAATTGAACTCTGAAAGTATGGTTCATGCATGACTGAAAAGTGGCTGGAGCATTGGTAAGTCCAAAAGGCATGACCAGGAATTCATAGTGACCATAGTGACAACGGAAAGTTGTTTTGGAGATGTCTTGATCCCTTACTCGGATCTGATGGTATCCCGAGCGAAGATCAATCTTGGATAAGTATTTGGCACCCCGCAGTTCGTCCATGAGTTCATCAATCCTAGGGATGGCATACCTATTTTTTATGGTCTTTTTGTTGAGTGCTCGATAATCGATGCACATTCGCAGTGTACCATCCTTCTTCTTGACCAAGACCATTGATGATGCGAAGGGGCTAGAACTGGGCCGAATGTATCCAAGCTCCAGCAATTCTTTGATCGTCTTCTCGATCTCATCCTTGCATCTTTTGGGATGCCGATAAGGAGTGGTGATGATTGCCTGTGTCCCCTCCTCTAGCTCAATGATGTGTTCAAAGGCCCTGTCTGGCGGTCTACCTGCTGGAAGGGCCCGAAATACTTTTTCGTGCTTTTGTAACAAGGCTTGAATATCACCTGGGTGTTGTGTGTTGTTCTCTGGAGGTTTCCTAAAGGTGACAAAACATTCTGCAACCCATTCTATGTCATCTTGTCTGAGTACTGCCTCCATTCTCTGTGAAGAGACCGGTTTTGGGGGATAAGTGTTCATGCCCCTCAAAAATACACGTTTTCCGTCTTGCCCCATTTCCATTGCCCGGTAGTCTATAGTATATTTCCCTATTGAATAAAGCCACTGAACACCTAATACTACATGAGTATCTGCCACATCTACTACATAAAAGAAATCTGTCATTTGATAGTTGCCTAATGTGACATTCAATTTCGGAATCCAATAGTTGCACTCCATGCCGGAGTTCTCGGCTACCGCTACAGTAAATCCCTTGAACTTCTCGGTTTGAATACCCCTCTTGGCTACCCAAGCGGAGTCAATGAAATTGTGGGTTGCTCCCCCATCAATCAATACTCCCACTCTGTGGCCCTGTACTACTCCTCTAACCCTGAGAGTATGGAATCTTGGTACTCCAGATAACATAGCAATGACTCCCTCTGGTGTATCACCCTGGAGTGATTCTTCCTCTGCTGCCCGTAGTTCTTCTGTTGCCTCCTGCTCATAGTCCTCCTCGTCACTGTCCGAATACACTTCGACGTAGTGAGCCTTTGCCTTCCCTGCACACCTGTGTCTTGGCACCCATGGTTCCTAACAAGTGAAACATAATTTCTTTTGCCTCAAATCTTTCCTAGTGTCCTTGTCTAACCATGTTTTCTTGGGAAAATCCTGCAGGAAAGGTTTCTTGTCCTTGTCCCTAACAGGAAAGTTGGTTTTGAGAGGGAACTTATTCTTCGGAACTGAATTTTGGAGATCTCTGGCTCTGCTAATGGCATCCTGCAGAGTGGGGGGTTTGAAGGCTTTCACCCATCCCCGTAGTGGCTCTGTTAGGGCCTCAATGAATAACATCATCAACCTGCACTCTGACACATCTGTTACCATGACTGTTATCCTCTGGAATTCTGAGATGAAGTCCTCTGTGCTACCTGTCTGTTTGAGCTAAGTCAACTCTCTGAAATGTATCTTTGGATCCTTCCTGTCGAACCTCTCCATGACCTTCTGAGTGAACTCACCATAGGAGTGTATGGTGTTGTGACCCAATGTCACTAATATGTGGTACCACCACTCATGAGCCTCTTCGTCCAGGTGGAGTGTAGCCAATTTAATGGCATCTGTCTCTGTCATGGGATTGAGTTGGAAATAGGTATCCAACTTTTGAACCCAAATCCTTGCTAAACCTCCGCGAGTCCCATCAAAGTTTGGGATGGTCAACCTGCCTAAGGTTTTCTGTAACTCATAGTTGTGATTGAATCCCTTGTGAAATTCCGGGACCTGTTCCTACTCTTCATGTTGCAAAAACCAAAAAAGACATGGCTGCATGAAACTCATCCCCTAAGTCCCTGTATTCCTACAAATAAACCCCAAAGGGTTTGCTAGGCTCTACCTACATGATTGGACCTCCTACTGCATCTGCCAAGAAGTGAGGCATAATAGGCTTGTTGGAAGGTCTACTATATATGTGCGGTGTATTATGTATATTGGAATACGCAACCTTCCCACTGCTGCTTGTAGACCCTCTATCTACCGGTGAGGGAGGGGTACTGTTGTTACCTAGTTTTGGTTTCATCGATAATCTATTGATTGCATTGAGTACATCTTTTTTCCCTTTGGCTAAGTCTTGCAATGCAAATACTAAGTTGCGAAACTCCATCCTGTCCTCATCTTCTCCCGTTCCTTTTCCCCTGTCAAAGTGTATACCTATTAGTTCCATGTCTAAGTTGATCTCTTCTAGTTGGATATCCTCAAAGTCCTCCGTGTACCTACTCCTTTTCCTATAGGTTACAAAACGGTCCTCTTCTATATTCATCTACTTCTCATTTCTTATTCCCACAGCTGGCCAAGAAGATAGCTTTGATACCACTGTAACATCCCAAATACTGATATTTTCTATTTCAATGCAAAGTTACTGAAATAGCCGGGCATGCAAACTTTCATGCAAAGTTTCCCTAATTTATAGTTGAAATTAGGGTTAGGGTTTGCAGGATAGAATGAACACTTACCATTGATAAGCTGGCTGAATATGCTCCAAAGAAAATACGCATGCAAGATGAACTGAGCTGATGAAGAAATGACCTCGTTTTCCGTCGTAATACCCCAATAGGCTGAATCAGCTAAGTGTGACGTTTTTGCTGAAGGGATGGTTAGTTTCAACTAGAAATAGGTCGGAAGGTAGGTGTTCCCGTGCCGGAGAGGATGGCCAAAGCATGCAAGAGTTTTGACCTCTCCAGATGCCCTAGCGAATTGCTCTACCAATCTGCTGCTCACGCCCCCACACCTCTGTAATCTACTGCTAGCTACCCCAAGTGGACAATCTGATGGCTGATCATCACTCAATGCAATAGAGTGATCCTATCAGTTAGGCTGCAGGCTACATGCGGAAGAAATATGATGATCCAGAGTCCTGGTGAATAACTTGGGTTTTCAGGCTACATGCCCCCAGCTGTACGGATGAACCTGCAAATAACCTTCTGGCATATACTGGAACAGTGGATAATGATGAATGTAGTAGACACGGTAACAAACCTGGATGGTTTATCTTGAAGGAGACTAGGGCAGATATCTCACTGTCGAAACCCCGTTAGCTGAAGACGCCGTCTCCAACCCCAACTGCTGTGGCCGCACGCTATGCTGCTACTCAAGAGCTCCAAAATCAATAATCATCAAAAGTAAAGTCTCCATTCACTTTATCTTTCTTTTATAACTTTCAACTGCGAAAACCCTAACTTTTGACCTAATTAGGTCACTTTAACTTCTAATTTGTAGTTGACTTGCATGCATGCGCATGGAGACTTAATTGGGTGCATGCATCATTAAATAATGCTTAGATGTCATGCATGACGGCGGCCTTTGGTTCTAGTGGCCCTCTTCGACCCAATGGTGATATAATATTGATGCCCTAGATTTTCTGTAGATGGCATCATTCTTCAGTTGATTTCCTAACTGTTAGTAATCGCTCGAACCCACAGGAATCACATAGGTTAGCAGTTTGGTCCTCAATGCCTAAGCAGAAGAGGACATTACAACT
This sequence comes from Pseudotsuga menziesii, assembly GCA_001517045.1. Lineage (NCBI taxonomy): Eukaryota > Viridiplantae > Streptophyta > Pinopsida > Pinales > Pinaceae > Pseudotsuga > Pseudotsuga menziesii. Next base: position 600,867 of record LPNX010244276.1, read on the forward strand.
TATTTATTGTTTAAAAATGATAGATAATTAACAAGGGAAAAACACATTGGAATAATGCATTGATGACTAATTCCTAGGAAACCAAACCTTTTACATAAAGTCATCATGCTAACTCATTGCGCCAAGAGGCGCTCTACAGCCCAGTATGAGGGAGATCTTGTAACGTTTGTCGATCTTGTAATGTTTGTTACTAACAAAATAATAAAAAATAAAAGTTTTAATTATCCGCCAAAATAAATGCCAGCCACAAAAACAACCTAATATGAAGGGATATGTTGTAATGTTTATACCTAAAAAAACAATAAAGAATTAAATATTTAATTATCCGCCAAAAAAATGTCCGTAAAAAAACAACACAATATGGGGGAGATGTTGTAATGTTCCTACCTAAAAAAATAATAAAAAATAAAAAAATTGAATTATCCTTAAAACTATGTGCAAGGGCTCCTAAACAACCTATGGCTTTATTGTACATGGTTTAGGAAGGACATGCAAATGGTTTAAAACCATGTGCAAGGCCTTCTAAACAACCCATGGTTTTATTGTACATGGTTTAAGAGGGTCTTGCAAATGGTTTTAAGACCATGTGCAAACCTCCTAAACAACCCATGGTTTTAGGAGGGCCTTACACATGGTTTTAAAACCATATATGGGGGAGATGTTGTAATGTTCGTTACTAACAAAATAAAAAATATTATATGTCGGCCATAATTTATATTAAATATTAATAATAAAAATATTATATATCCACCTTAAATAAAAAGATTTGATCCTCTCGGCGCTTGATAGAGCCAAGGATTTGGATATATGCTAGTTTTATTACATTTTCCCATGGGGTATGAACATGTTAAAAAAAATTAAAAAATGGGCCTAAGAAGGCCTGTATGGACTTTTGAACTTGAAATTTGAACAAGTAATTGTTCATCTTTGGCTGCACACTTGAAAGTCCAACTAAGAGCAAATCAGGTGGTAACACATTAGATTGATTTTAGGTTTAGCATCTAGGATTTAGCCCCATAAATTTCACTTCATCACTGGATCAATTTCTTGGAATAGATTGGATGTGGCTATGCTAATCGGATCGTAATAGGTTGTGATGGTATGCATTTACTTTCAGTAGTTGCACGGTGGATAGTGTTGCCCACCTATTTCGACTAGGTGGCAACTCCATGTACATAAAGATGTACATAATTGTACCTTGGAAAAATCTAAGGATTTTTTCCACTTCTGCAGGGCAATGGCCCCTTTGTAAAACGAAATGTCCGCTCCCCTGCGTGGGAAAATTAATGTAATTAATGTGCTAGTGTGGGTCATATGATACGGATGCCACACCATGGAACTGATTGTTAAGGAAGTCCCCTCATCGAGTGTTTTTCCCTTTCCAATTGATCTTGTTGAACAAACAAGTTTAATCGGTTTGGTTTTCACTCAAAATCCTCCAAAGTGGTGACGG